>MU270014.1:1003634-1023634 GCA_021432705.1 Caranx ignobilis
GTGTGTGTGTGTGTGTGTGTGGAGCCTGCAGCAGTGTGATTGGGGTTGTAGTTTAAATGTAGAAATTTAATCTGAGCTGATTGTTTCAGATCCAGAGCGAACAACGAGGGTAAAGCAACACACACACACACACACACACATTTAGGGGAAGAGGGAGCTGTGATGTGACGTTACATTGATCTACATTGATCCAAAATGAAAACAGCGATCAGACATCAATCAGTATCATCATTTGTAAGAGACGCCTTTATTTTGAAATCCCCTGAGCAGTCTGAGCGATGCGTGTCGCTGCCTGCAGTTTTACACTGATGTTGCCAACAGGTTGAGTTTTTCATTTAACGTCTCACTGAGCTCAGAAATGAAAAGATCTTTGATGTGATGTAACAGGAAGTGATTGTGTTCAATCATATCGATCACTGATTCCTGGATCCACTTTGTCACATTGAGAAACATCCAATCGTTGATCATTGAGCTGATAGTTGGGATAGTCGTTAGCCCCCCCCATGCATCCTAATCTGAGCTCTCGTGTTAATCCGAGCTGCTTATCAAATGAATCTCCATGTGTTGTGTATGTTGACGTATGGCAGCACGCGAGGCCTCGGAGCCTCGGCTCCAGTCTCATGTTCTCATGAACGAGCCCAACATCAAGCCTCACTAGTCGTTACTGAAGGTAAAACCTCCAGAAGAAATGAATCAGCGCTAGTTGTAGCTTGAAGCCGCTTCACTGCTGCTTGTGGTGGATGTGATGGTGCTAACCTCACTCTGTGTCACACACACACACACACACACACTGCAGCACTGAGATTAGTAATTCCCATCTGTCCATTGTGATAGCGCCACATTAGCGCTGCAGCTAAACCTCTTTATCACACTTGCACATCCCACGTCATTCCACACACACACACACACACACACAGCAGCTGTTTTTCTTTAAGTGCAAAGTAAACTTTCAGGAAAAACACGTATATAAAACGTGTTTTCCTTCTTTATTGAACATTTCAAAGCTGATTATTAGACTTTTTATTTTGAAACATACGTTATTTACACGTATGTTCATGTTTACCAGCAGGTAACAACTCTGCTTCCTCCTCACACCTCTGTCTGTCGCACTGCAGCATCAGGAGCTTGGTGCATTAAGGCCAGCTCTGTGTGTGTGTTTGTGTGTGGTGTGTGTGTGTGTACAAGACCAAACAGGAGCATGTGTTAGCAAAAAACAAAACAAAACATCTAAAGCTGAAATGTTCTTTAAATCAACCTCAGCAAGTTTTGTTCGTTGTTTGTTTTTGAAGATGATTTGTTACATGAGGTGGGAACACACGCACACACACACAGACAGAGTTAGCGTGTGTGCAGTTTGCTGCTCTTTAATTGGATCAATGAGTGGATGATGAATGGAAGCTCTATTTATAAAAGCTGCTGATGCGTCCACAATCCCACTCTGCCTACGTGACTCTGCCGAAGGGCGTGTGGGGGGGGGGGGGGGGTTGAGGGGGGTGAGTGGACGCCATTAAGTGAGGTGACAGTGACTAAAATCTATTGATGGTGATTAAGCATCAGTTTTCCCACTGCATTGTGGGAACGTGGCCCATTGTGCCCATCTCACTTGTTTCTCACTTGTCTCATGCTAATGCTAATGCTAATGCTAACACTCAGTGTAAACTTGTGTCATTCAAACACAAAGACGCTCGGCACTCGATCTCCATGTTGATTTTCCTTCTGCCTTTGACCTTTGACCTGGCGACTGTGCTGTTGTTTGATCAGGACGACGTCTGTCTGCAGCTTCTTCATGAATGAGTTGGATGTAAAAGTGCAACAATAATCCGTCAGACAAACTTCAGCTTGAGTGTGTTTGACCTCTGACCTTTGCTTATCAGAGCTTGACAAGCAAATGAAGAAGTTCTTCTTGTCGTTATCAGTGTGTCAGTAAAATTCAGAAACTGTGGGTCGTCTGCCTTCATCCAGGACGTCGTGTTGCCTTCAGGAGCCTCGCCTGAGCAGGACGAACTAACGTTGACACAGTGATGAGTTCACTGTCAGGGCTTCGTCTGCCGGACCTCTGTGTGTTTGACTTCCTGTCGGACCGATCTGATCTGTGTGACCTGACCTGAACTGGGTGCTCGGTCTGTGATCGCTCTGCGTACAGATCATAGAACAGACCGGGGCTCAGGATGACATGTGGAGAGAGAGCGACAGGTGTTGTGAGCAGCGAAACTCCATGTCTTCCAGCTTTTAGGTGTACGCAGACCTGGTCCCTTGGAGCAGTTGTTCCAAAACAGGAAAGATCGGTTCTTTAGGCCACACGGAGGAGGGCTGGTCTCATCCTGGCTCACTTCCACTGGAGCCTGGAGCGGCTCGTCTGCAGTGAGCGTGTAATCAACTTGGCAACTGACAGGACACGCCACACGCTGCTGATGTCCCACAAGGAGGAATGCAGAAATGCCACAATGTATGGTTTTAGCCTGTGATTCAAAACAAAGCAAAGAGCTGCAGGTCTGAGTCCCCCCTGAGAAACCAGGAGGTGAGCCCACCATCAGGAGGCATTTACTTCCTGTTCCACTGTCGTCAGCGTCAGGGCCGCGCTAATCGTCACTCCGTACATGTCTGTCACCTGATCCTCTGCTGACGTCAGCAACCTGAAGCTCTGTGAGTTTCTGCTGAGTCGTCACGTGAAGCTCTGTGAGTTTCTGCTGAGTCGTCACGTGAAGCTCTGTGTGTTTTCTGCTGAGTCGTCACGTGACAGATACGTAAACATCACGCGAGGTGGCACCGAGGCGGGGGCCACCTGCATCCTACACGTTCTACAGGCTGCAGTGGAAGAAGATTAACACTAACCATGTGGAAACAACATCATCATCAGACTGTGGGGTCAGGACTTCAACATCTGGACCTGCTCAGCACACACACACACACACACACTTCACATACTGATAGATAGATAAATGCACACAGGGTCAGTGTGTGTGTGTGTGTGTGTGTGTGTGTATTTCTAGATAGAGATAACCAATGAATGTCTGTGTTATTGATGGTTTATCTCAGCCAGGGACACCTGTCAGACACACACCACACACAACACACACACACAACTCAGAGGATGGAGTGTGAATGTCAGACCATTTGCTGAAAAACATCTTGTGAAATTGAGTCTGAGCCGTGTGCTGCCATCATGAAGTGTGTGTGTGTGTGTGTGTGTTTAATATGTATGTAAATAAGGTTGGGCACCGGCTGTGGACACACACATTAATTGTAGAGATGTCTGCAGCTTTGTGGTGTCTCTGCTGGTTCGATGTCAACAAAGGGGTGTGAGTGTGTGTGTGTGTGTGTGTGTGTGTGTGTGTGTGTGTGAGAGAGAGAGAGAGAGCGTGTGTGCGCACTATAACATGATTCCTGCTACCTGTCCTCATATAAATTACTTTCCCTCCTCCTCCTCTTCCTCCTGCTGCTGCTCCTCCTCCTCCTCCTCCTCCTCCTGCTCCTCCTCCTCCTGATTGATCCACAGTGTTTATCAGTTCTTTATATTTATATATCAACATGTGATGATACGTTATAGTTGTGATCACGTTACACATATTGATCACTGAAGCTGTTTGTACTTGTTGTATTTACCACACTTCTATAAATACATGATAAAGTTACAGAGTGATATATTATGGGATGGTGAAGCTCCTGAGATGTTGGTGACACATGAATCATTCAGGTTCCAGGGCTGTTTGTGTGTGTTCATGAACAGAGAACAAAGAAGTTCATCCAAGAGAGAGGGAGGAGGAGCCTACACACACACACACACACACACAATATATACATATATACTGTACACTTATAGCTGTACATACGAGGACAATTTGCATCAGCAGCATTTGTAAAACACACACACAGTGAGAGGAGATGGTCCACAGAGACTCTGATGTGTGTTTCTGCCTCCACACACACTTCACTCGACACACATGTACAGAACAAAACACGAACGTTCATCGTGGAACATGATTTTTATCTGGTGTAGGAAGACGAGGAAACAGGAACTTTTTCTGTCAGTTATCAAATCATCTGATCTGATTGATTCATGGGTCAAAGGTCAAAATGACAGAAGGTTATCATTGTGGTCAGGTGGGCGGACCTAAAGAATCAATAACAGTAATACTGTGATGTCACCTGTTGTTTTCCAGTTCCTCCGTTCAGCCACGAGCCAATAGCATCCCTCCAAAATCAAAGCACTGATCAGAAATTGATACGTATTGTCATTTGTTGGATGTGCCTTTATTTTGAAATTCCCTTGGCACAGCCATAAAGAAGTCGACTGTTGTTTCCTCTCTGGAAAAATAATGATGAGCCATGAAGTGATTTTAATAACCTCCAGTGTCACCGTGTGTGTGTGTGTGTGTGTGTGTGTGTGTGGTGGTGTGTGTGTGTGGGGCTTGTTGTTGAAAGTCATGGTTGTTGTGTTGAACACAACACAAGTTTTCATTCATAGTGATGAACAACACACATACACACACACACACACACACACCTCCTCCTGCCTCCTTATCTCTGTCCTCTTTGCTCTGAGCTTCATCCATTTTTCATGCCTCTCTCCTCCTGTCACACGTGTGGCTTCACCACGCCGCTCGGCCGCCATTAATATTTGATGTGAGAGGTCGTCAGCTTCCAAACACACACACACACACACACACACACACACACACACACCCTGGGTGTCACACTCTCTCTAGGTTCATATGTTGTGTGTGAGAATGGTCAGTGAATCGATCAATATAATGAGTAGCTCTCATTGTGGGCGTCACAGTGGTGTGGTGGTCAGCGCTCTTGGCCCAGGGTGGGGTTCGATTCCCTGGGTGGAGTCTGCATGTTCTGATGCTAACGCTAACGCTAATGCCTGTCTGTTAGCTCTGGATCTAGAGATCTGAACCTCCTGTTTCGCCCTGACGTGTCCCCTCCAAGTCTGTGGCTCCTCCCTGTTTTGGGGGTCTGTTTGTCTCCTCCTGCTCCCCCTCTTCTTCTTGATAACCCCTTACTTTATTGACCCCCCCACCCTGCTGCTCCATGTTTTACATGATTGAAGGACTTTCATGGAAAAGGAAGCAACTTCAGTCTAGAGTTTGAGCCCCTCCCTCCCCTCTCTCTCTCTCTCCCTCCCTCTCTCCCTCTCTCTTCCCTCTCTCCCTCCCTCCCTCCCTCTCTCTCGCTCTCTCCCTCCCTCCTGTCACATGACCTTCAGGTCTCTCTCACAGAGCGGAGGACACTTGAGTGTTTGGTGGAAATGTTCCATATGAGAGCAGTAAAACTGTTCTGGACGCTGCTGCATAATGACCAACATCTGTCAGGATGTGCAGATGAGCTACTGTTAATAACTGTGTGTGTGTGTGGTGTGTGTGTGTGTGTGTGACTGATGAGGTTGTTTTCTGAAGCTGCAGGATGTTTGTGTCTTTGTGTGTTTTCTGAGGCTGCGCTGACTTTGACCCTTCAAGGCCTCCGTAGAGTGAGACACCAGGACATTTTATTCCTGCCCTGGTCAGTGGATGCATGTATGTGCAGGAAAGATGGCCGACCCGCTGCGGTCATGTTTATTCTTCCAGCATAAGCTGTGTGTGTGTGTGTGTGTGTGTGTGTGAGAGACACACTTGCAGGTAGACAGTGACCTCAGTAATGCAGACGATGCCCTCCATCAGGGCAGTGTATGTACCACAAGACTTCCTGTGGCCTGGAGTGTGTCTCTGTGTGTGTTGGTATGTTTCTGGTGTGGTGGTGTTGTGTGGTGTGTGTGTGTGTGTGTGTGTGAGCTGAGGGTTTCAGGGGCCCAGAGGTGCTCAGGGTTAATGGATGGAGCCCCGTACCTCCTGCTGACAGCAGGTTAATAACCAGAGAAACACACATAGAGGAGCAGCTGGGGAGGCTGAAGGAGAGAGAGACAAATCGTTTACTGGAGAGGGAGAGGGCGAGAGGAGAGAGAAGAGAGAGAGAGAGAGAGAGAGAGAGAGGAGAGAGAGAGAGAGAGAGAGAGAGAGAGAGAGAGAGAGAGGAGAGAGAGAGAGCGGAGAGAGAGAGAGAGAGGGCGAGAGAGAGAGAGAGAGGGAGAGGGCGTCAGGGTGACTGTTCACACACTGTCAGTTTTCTCCTCCTTGTTGTTCTCACTTCATCACCAGGCAGCACAGACACACACTTTTTTTTTTTAACTACACTCTAATGTGTTTTCCTGCTGTTCACTTTGTTGCCATAGCGACCGTTCCCAGTTTTAGCGGCACTCTGGGGATCCAGGACTTTACAGCACCAACCACGTGCGGCGGTCGAGTCTCTCTGACCTCACTGATCCGTCCTCGTTTTTATCTGCTCGCGTATTTAGTTTAGGTCAGAGTGAAGTAGTTTAACGATGATCAGTGTCTGTAGGAGGAAGCAGCTCCGTCAGGGGCCTCCACCACAACAACTGCATCTACAACAACCACAACCACCACAAACACCCACAACAACAACAACCACAACCACAACAACACCACAGGGTATCAGAGTAACTGTCAAAGATGCTAACTTCTCGAACCATTATGAAAAATGAGAGATGCTGATCACTGACTTTTCTGAAAGATGCTAATTGTGCTAACTGACCATCTTGACACTCTCTGCTCTTTCACCTGGAGCCAGCAGGTGGAGTGGGCGGAGCTAAAGAGCTACTCCGGGTGTATCAACCAGGAAGTCAGAGGAGACGAGGAGGAATTGTGTTAAACTACATAGTAAATCACAGCAGAGGAGTTTAAAACAGGTGAAACCTGTGATAAACGTGAAATACACACCGTCACAGAAAGAAAAGATGAATGTAGAAAATAAGTGACATGGTAGAAACAAAGGATTTTTAACTGGAGGCTGCTAAATGGACCGAACCATGTAAAACAGTGCAGAGCAGCAGTCTGCATGAAATATTAGTGCCGTGAGAGTCCAGGTGCAGCTGTGAGGAGGCTGGGAGCATGTGTGTGTTCAGCAAAATGTGCATATGTAAATAAGGGTAACACACACACACACACACACACACCACTTACAATGAGTGCATAAGGAAAAAAAGACTGGAGATCTCTGAAGTGAAGTGGAGTCGAACCAAACCCTGTGACAGGAAGATCAGCGCTAATGGTTTTAATAGTCCAACATCACCCCATTAAGACACACACACACACACACTCAGACAAACACGCTCACACACACACGCTCAGACACACAGACACACACACACACGCTCAGACACACACACGCACTCAGACACACACACACGCGCTCAGACACACACACACACACGCTCAGACACACAGGGCAGGGACAGCAGACATTTGAAGGTTGTGCTGCAGCTGTTTTTCCAGCAGGTCAGCATTAACATCAGGTCTTAAGGAGAGTGACATTAGTGATGATGAATGAGTTACATGTTTCATTAATCACTCCACTGAAAGGTGTGAAGAGGGAGAGAGAAGGAGGGGGGGTGGAGGGAGGTGAGGGAGAAGGAGGGAGAAGGAGGAGGGAGCTGCTCTTGTGGCCTCTCTTTGTTTGCTGTCGATGATTTACGTTGCTGCACAGAAGTGTCAAAGTCAAAGAGACGAGTTGAGCCAATCAGCAGAGACCTTTTCTTTCCTCCTGTCTTTCTTTGTGTTCTTGTGTATTTTACTTCCTTTGTTCTTTGTTTCTTTTTTTATCTCTCTCTCTCTCTCTCTCCTCCCTCATTCTCTACTCTTGTCTTCGCCTCCTTCCTTCTCTCTCAGATTATCTGTCCATCAGGTGAGTGTTACCTCTCTGAGGTCACCACCAAGCTCCCGGTCTGAGGGGAGGGGGGAGGGGGGAGGGGGAGGGAGGAGGGGGGGAGGAGACAAAGAGAGAAGGAGCAGCCTCCTCTTCTTCTTGTTCTCCTTATCTTAATTATAAACCTGACGTCCAGCTGCTGCTGCTGCTCAGTGACACAACGTCCACACACATAATAAACCTGTCTGACACACTAATCAGCTGTGTGTGTGTGTGTGTGTGTGTGTGTGTGTGAGGGGTTCCCCTGAGACCAGGTGAGCTGCAGGATGAGAGAAGATGCTTTAATTGCTTTTTCCTGCTCTTTCCTCCTCAGTTCATTGTCTCACACACACACACACACACACACACACACACACACACACAGATTGTGTTGTTTTCCAGTTGTTGGTCCTTTGGCAGGTTCGACTCTGTTCTTCTACTATCATTGTGTCAGTACAGACCTGTGTGTTGTGTGTGTGTGTGTGTGTGTGTGTGTGTGTGTGTGAGACCACTGAAGGCCGTGTGTGTGTGACATAACATCAGCTGATCGCTGCAGTGTGGAGGGTCAAGCTCGTTTCACTCCGAACGATTCATATAATTACAATTGATTTTTTGTGTGTGTGTGTGTGTGTGTGTGTGTGTGTGTGTGTGTGTGGTGTGTGTGTGTGTGTGTATGTTGCAGAACTGCACGTACAGTAAACTGTCCTCTATAATCACTGGATCCTGCTGTTAATTGTGATGTTGACCTTTGACCTCTGAAGAATGGAGGCCTGTGCAGCTGCTGACCACCAGCTGAATTCTGGGTAACTACCGACCAACATGTGGAGCCATGTTGTAGAGCTGAGTGATATGCTAGCTGCTAACGATAGCAGGCAGGGTTAGGTGCTATGTTAGTTGATGTGATGCTAGCAGGTGCTATTACCTGCTAATGGTCGTTACTAATGTTAGTTGCTTGTTAACTGATGATGTTAGCTGCTAATGTTAGCTGCTTAGAGAGAGGGGCGAGTTGCTGTCACCCCCTACCCCTCCAGAAACACTGGACGGGTCATAGAGCTGTGATTGGTGGTCAACAGCAATCTGTCATAAATAACAACAATAACAGACAAGATAAATAGAAGTTTATACTAATTATAATTCAAGTAAATAACAAAAAGACTGAATAGCCTACGTGAACAGAAACTTCTGCTGCCACCAAAACGCAGCTAACTGAAACATTAGCAGCTAACAGCAGCAGCATTAGCAGCTAAGCAGAAACATCAGCAGCTAACAGCAGCAGCATTAGCAGCTAACAGCAGCAACATTAGCAGCTAACAGCAGAAACATTAGCAGCTAACAGCAGCAACATCAGCAGCTAACAGCAGCAGCATTAGCAGCTAACAGCAGCAACATTAGCAGCTAAGCAGAAACATCAGCAGCTAACAGCAGCAGCATTAGCAGCTAACAGCAGCAACATTAGCAGCTAACAGCAGAAACATTAGCAGCTAACTGCAGAAACATTAGCAGCTAACAGCAGAAACATTAGCAGCTAACAGCGGCAACATTAGCAGCTAACAGCAGAAACATTAGCAGCTAACAGCGGCAACATTAGCAGCTAACAGCAGGTAACATTAGCACTTGAGCTTTAGTTGTTGAGCTCCATGGTGATGATCTCCCTCTGCTGATTGGACGTCTCTTTATTGGCTGATTGAAGGTCAGATGTGTTGAATTAGAAAACGATGGTCGTCGTCATCTTCTGTGCTGTGACGGGACACGTGATTAATTGTTTCCTTTGTGGGCGGAGCCAAAGTTAAGTCTAAGTCAAAGTCTACATGTGAAAGTAAAAAGACAAACGATCAGATTAATGATGTTTTAATGAGTAAACAGACACTCTGTGTGTGTGTGTGTGTGTGTGTGTGTGTGTGTGTGTGACTGTTCATTTATCTCTGTGATGTGTCTTGTTTTTTCTTCCATTAATGAGCTTTGTTCCAACGACGACACGACAGATCGCCTAGAGCTTTGTGTGTGTGTGTGTGTGTGTGTGTGCTCGGAGCGTGTCAACAGTCCTAGTCAAATATTAATGTGAGTCAGTGCCCACAGCTCTGTTACATACAGTATCTGCTGTTCACCGCTCCGCAATTACTGTGACCATATATAGGCCGCCTCACTATAGGGGATTATACACACTTCAACAGGCAGCTGACACTTAGGCTGCTCCTGAGTGTGTGTGTGTGTGTGTGTGGTTGAAGAGTCTGCTGGTGAGTGTTTACAGGAAAATGTTGAGATTTGTGAAAGTCGGCCATTAAAGTGCAACACACACACACACACACACACACACACACACACACA
Organism: Caranx ignobilis; assembly: GCA_021432705.1. Classification (NCBI taxonomy): domain Eukaryota; kingdom Metazoa; phylum Chordata; class Actinopteri; order Carangiformes; family Carangidae; genus Caranx; species Caranx ignobilis. The sequence continues at coordinate 1,013,700 of MU270014.1, forward strand.
GATACTGTAGGTTATAGAGGAATAATGTCACAGTTTGCGGTCCCTGCTCTCTAATCCTGATCTGGAGCATTTACTGCATGTGTAGACTCCTGTCTCTTTGTCCTCAGTCTGTGTGTGTGTGTGTGTGTGTGTGTGTGTGTGTGTGTGTGTGTGTGTGTGTGTGTGCACGTGTACTCTGGAGAAAACAAACTTTGTTGACGCAGACGAAGATCTAATCTGTATAAATGCGTTTCATAGGTTTGTGTAGCTCGGTGTCCAGCTAATTAACGAACATCGTTACCGTGACGACTGCGTTCAAACCCTCCTCCCTGTTCTGGAGCGTTCGACACTTTTTAACTCACACTGAGGTCACTTTCACCGACCGAGTCACTTCACCCTCTAATGGAGCTTGAAGCATCGCTGCCGTTGCCGTGGTAACCTGTGGTCAAAAACACAGTGAGAACAGGGTGTAGAGATTTTATATGATGACGTCAACAACCTCATTAGGAGCGTTGGCGTGTGTCATGATTTTATGGCTGTGATACACACACACATACACACACTCACAGACTCACACACACACACACTCACACACTCACACACACACACACACACACACACCTGGCGCTGGTCTCCTGGTTCCATTTGGCTCTGACACTTTGTTCTTGTTTGTTCTCTGTGTTTTTGGCCAATAAAAAAGAGAGAGAGAGAGTGAGGCATGATGGGAGTTTACCAGATATGACAAGTTCAGCCAAAAGGCAAAATGCTTCGAGCTACAGGCTGCACACACACACACACACACACACACACAAACACACATACACAGATTCAAACGTGTGCCACACACACATGCAAACCATCAAAAGTGAAATGTGACACACACATCATGTGGCTCATCGACATGTGTGAACTGAAACCAGTGATGTCCTCATTTCTTGTTGTGTGTGTGTGTGTGCGTTGTGTGTGGGTGCAGCACCGTGATGGACAGTCCTCTGATAACTACACACACACACACACACACATTCTTGTTCATTGATCTAAGTGACGTAAACTTTACAGTCCTGTAGGAATGCAAACACAGCAACAGATCAATAACAGCCACTCAGATGTCTCACAGTACACACACACACACACACACACACACACACACACACACACACACACACTCACACACACTCACACACACACTCACTCACACACACGTACGTTATTATCGTGATAAATATTCAGTGTTCTCAGGGTTCGTGGTCACTGCTCAGATATTTCAGAGGTCAGATCAAACCTGCTCCTAAACACAGACCTGAGATCAGTGTGTTTGACAGATCAGCAGCTGAACCAGTCCTCAAGTGGTGGAGGAGATCATGTGCAGGTCGCAGTGTGTAGCGTAGCGTGTAGCCTGTAGCGTGTAGCGTGTAGCAGGTGCAGCTGCAGCGGCGTCCCTGTAAACGTGGACTGATGTGTTGTCGTTTCTGTCTCGAAGCTTCAAACCAAGACAAAGTGCAGCCGTGATCTTCAGAGTCAGACTGTAATAACAAACATCAACATATTTCAGCAGCGGTGGAAACTCTCATCAGAGCCGAGGGAGCCGGAGACGTGATGTGCTGTTAAGATGCTTACGGAGCGTCGGCACGGTAACGATGGTAGTGGACGTGGTCACAAAGTGAGACAAACGACTTGTGTTTGTTTGTGTGAATCTGTGTTTTCACAGCTGCAGACTTTTACTTTGAAAGTTCAATTCCCAGACAAAGGCAGAGGCCATGTTTGCACACACACCACATGTGCATGCATGTATGCTAATATGTGTGTGTGTGCAGTGGCCTTGTGGGTCTGGTTGTCTATCAGAAGGGGGGGGCGGTGGGGGTCTGTCATGGGAGATTGGTCTGGATGAGATGGAGGATCAAGGTTTCACTGGGCTCTTTACAGAGGCTTAGCTGCTAATATGAGCAGGAGGAGGAGGGTGTGTGTGTGTGTGTGTGTGTGGTGTGCTGGCTGCTTAACATTCAGCACACATGAAGAAGAAGAATGAGAAGCATCAGGATCTGGACCGAGGACGAAAAGCAGCAGATGTTTGAAAGAGGGACAAATAAAACAGCAGCACAAAGAGACATGGTCCTGGTTGTCGTGGACGACAGCGAGACGAGATCTCAGAAAGGTGTCACCTGCCGAACGCTCACCTGCGTTAAAAACAGAAATACTCTCATCAAAAACCAACTCACAAATCATATCCCCATGTTTTTCCACATGTTTATTTAGATCACAACAGAATAAATAACAGTAATGATGATATTATTATTGATGATAAAACTCACATGTGCAGCCGCTCGTAAAAGCTGCACATGTGAAATTCACCAAAATAAGAGCATGGAGCAAAAAACAAAATGTCAAAGTGCAGTGAGTTTAAACTCTGCTCCTCTTTGGATGTTTTCACCTTTTACTGCTTTGATACACGACAAAATCACAAACTGTGCATGATGCGTCTCTTTGTCTTCACTTTGTAGAAATCTGTAGTTTTCACTTTGACTTTTCTCTTTAGATTTTTGTCAACACATCACATTGTGGAGCAGGACGCGGTTTATGAACCAGCAGCGTCAGGGAACCTTCGTCGTGTACGTTCAAATACAGTTGTAGAGTCAAACACATCGCTTCACAGTTTAGTGTTGGATGCAACATAAAGCAGGACGGCTGCTGCAGAGCTGAGAGGACGGAGGGATGGTGGAGAGAGAAAGAACAAAGGAACAAAGAGGAGAGAGAGAGAGAGTGGAGGGCAATCATCAGGAGGAGGAGGAGGAGGAGGAGGAAGAGGAGAGTTATCTGAGCGGTGGAGGAGATTGTGTCATTTCAAGTCTTTGCAGCTGAAACAGGATCCAGATGTCACGCTCCAGCAGCCGCGGGGTCGCCATCCCTCTCTCCTCTCTCTCCGTCTGTCGCTCTGTCGTTACCTGTCTGTGGGTCTCCACTGTGGCAGAGCAGGAGACAGGTAGGGACGGAGGTGAAGAAGAAGAAGACAGGTGTGTATAGAGATGAAGAAGAAGATAATGAAGAAGGTAGAGAAGAGAGGAAGAGCAAAGAGAAGACAAAGAGGGAGAAATATCCCAACAAACCCAGATGAAGCTGAAAACAGAAACAGCCAATTAAAACGTGACCAGCTCATGACATCACTGCAATAAAAAGATCTGAGAGGTCTGTTGAATCTCTGCCACCTGATTGGTCCGAAAAGTCACATGAAGATTTTACCGCCATGAGGATGAAAGTATTTACTTCCTGTGATCGTCAACATCACGAGCTGCTCCTCACCTGAAAGGGGCGGGGCACAGATACAGGAAGTGATATCATCTCTCAGTCTTTATCTCTGGTCAGCAATCAGAAGAGAGGTGGCTCTGAGCCTCTCTTCTCCTTTATACCGTATGGAGCTTTAAGGCAAACCTCTACCTTTATACCGTATGGAGGTCAAAGGTCACCTGTGCACAATAGTCAATAACTCCTCTACCTCTTTATGCAGTGAGCTGATGATGCTCTGCTGCTCTTTCTACCTCTGTGACCTCAGTGTAGTGTGGTCAGGTCTGGAGTCAGCTGCCCCTGCTGGCACACTGTGTTACTGCAGCTCTGAGCTGCACCTCCACCTCCTCCTGTTCCTCCTGCTGCTCCTGCTCCTGCTCCTGCTGCAGGGAGATCAGAGGCTTCGTCTCCGCAGATCAAACTTTCTGTTAATCTCCTGTGAACATCAAAAATGAATGAATTCCCTCGTCCACATTCAGAGTTTAAGTATTTGACCTAATGTGATTTATTATACATCAAGAGAAGAGAGAGCTGCTCCAAGTCAGTGTGTGTGTGTGTGTGTGTGTGTGTGTGTGTGTTTATCACATAGGACTGAACAGAACAGAGGTTCAGGGTTTACTTCATAACATCAACTCCACTGATCAATAAATCATTTACTAACACATGCACACACACACACACACACACACACACACACACACACACTGCCAATAGGAGACCAGAGCTGTCTGTGGGGACATTACACAGGTGTGTGTGTGTCCATGTCTATTCAGCAGGACAGAGTGACTGCAAGTAGAGGAATGTGTGTGTGTGTGTGGTGTGTGTGTGTGTGTGTGTGTGTGTGTGTGTGCGTGTGTGTGTTGTTTACGAGTGTGTAGATCAGTGCAGGTCTTTGCAGTGCAGAGCAATGGAGCATGTTTTAATGGCACAACACCTCAGTGACCGGGGGTGGGGGGGGGACACATTCACGACCTGGTTCTGTAGATGTTTGTCTCTTTGTCTCTCACTGCCACAGATGTGTTGTGTTTAGTGTGTGTGTGTGTGTGTGTGTGTGTGTGTGTGTGTGTGTGTGTCTATACGTGCTCTATAGGAGCTGGTAGGAGGATCAGCTGCAGAGCTTCATCACTCTTTTCCTGCCGCTCCTCGCTCGCCCTGTTCTTGTTTCTTTGTCCTCTCTCTCTCTACTCTCTCTCTCTACTCTCTCTCTCTCTCTACTCTCTCTCTCTCCTCTCTCTGCCTTTCTCCACATCTCGCCTCTTCTTCTTCTTCTTTGTTGTATTTTTCTTTCTTTCCTTTGTCCTCTTCTTCCACACTTCTTCCTCTCTCCTCTCTTTGTTCTTGTCTTCCTTTGTCCACTCTCTCTCCATCTGTCCTCTCCTTTTACTTTTCTTTTCTCATCTCAGTTCTTTTTTTTACCTTTACCATCATGTATTGTCCTCTTCCTGTCTTCTTTTATCCCCTTTACTTTCACCATCACTCCGTCTTTCATGCTATTCTTCCTCTTCCGAACTTTTATTTTATTTATCTATATATTTTTATTTTTTATCTTTGTTCTTCCCTCTCTCTTTTATCATCTGTTTTTTTCTCTCTCTCTTTTTCTCTCTTCTTCTCTTGTTCTGGTCTTCTTTTGTCCTCTCTCCTCTTTGTCCACTCTTCTTCACCTCCTACTGATCTTTTCATTCTTCATCTTTGTCTTTTTTTCCTCCTCCTCTCCTCTCCTCTCCTCTCCTCTCCTCTCCTCTCCTCTCCTCTCCTCTCCTCTCCTCTCCTCCTCCCTCTCCCCTCCTCTCCTCTCCTCTCCTCTCCTCTCCTCCTCCTCTGGGTGAGATATTGCCTTTGTGATGTGTTGTGACAGTGACGTTAATGGAAGCACTGTACATTTAACGACCTATATATCCGGAAATTCCTCTGCTGCACACACACACACACATGCACACACACACACAACACACACACACACCACACACATGCACAGACCTGAAAAGTGCAGCTCTCTACACCTGTAAACACAGCAGATATCTGTGTGTTGTTATTGTTTCCTCAACAAAAGATTAACACAATTATAGGATCGTGTGTGGTGTGTGTGTGTGTGTGTGTGTGTGTGTGTGTGTGTGTGTGTGTTGTGACACAACTGTCACCAGCACAACAAAGGAGTGAGGGAACCACTGAGCAGGCGAGTGAGGGTGAGAAAGCGTAAGCGAGCAGAAGAGAGGGAGAGGAGGAGAGGAGGAGAGAACAAAAGAAAAGAGGAAGAGGTGATGAACAGAGGAGGAGAAGAGTCTGACAGGAGGAAACACAGACTCAGTTGTTGTTTATTTTGTCATTCAAGCAAAATAATAGAAAAAATAGAAACGTGAAGATATGATGATGATGATGATGATGATGATGATGATGATGATGATGCTTCTGAACAAAGATGGACGTCAGCTCTGAGGCTCCGCCCACAAAAAATCCTCAAGATTCAGATAAAAAACTTTAAATTAGTGAGTTTTTTTTTTCATGAATTCATGAGTTTCTTTTTTATAAATCTGAAACTTTGAACTCAGTCTCTTAACTTTTGAACGTGTGTGTGTGTGTGTGTGTGTGTGTGTGTTTAACATATTAACTAAAATCAGCTGTTTATGCAGAACACAGTCACACGTCCATTAAAAATGAAGGAGGAGTTTATTACGTCATTAATAAATGAAGAGACGAGTCAGAAAATGGTGTTTGATTGTTTCTGTGTCAATTAGTAATGTCTCTCTCTCTCTCTCTCTCTCTCTGTCTCTCTCTCTCTCTCTCTCTCTGTCTCTGTCTCTCTCTTTCTCTCTGTCTCTCTCTCTCTCTGTCTCTCTCTCTCTCTCTGTCTCCCTCCTCTCTCTCTCTCTCAGGTGTGGAGGCGGAGCTTCTGTCTGACTCCGCCCCTGTTGTTGTCTGGAGACTCATCGAAGCCATCGAGAAACACGGTGAGAAACACAAGGCTGTTGTTAGCCTAGCTTAGCATAAACACTGCGAGTGAAGGGAAACAGTTAATCTGCCACTTTCCCATCACACTGATGTCATCTTCTTCTTCTCCTCCTCTTCTTCTTCTTCTCCTCCTCCTCTTCTTCTTCTTCTCTTTCTCTTTTTTCTTCTCCATCTCCTCCTCCTTCTCTTTCTTCTCCTGCTCATTCCTCTCCTCCTCCTCCTCCTCCTCAGGTGTGCACAATGAGTGTTTGTACCGAGCAGCTGCAGCCTCTGGACCAGTGGAGCTGAGACAGGCTCTGGACTCAGGTACTTACTCTTCCTCTACTCATGATGATGATGATGATGACGATGATGAGTTTGAGTCAGTAGATGAAGAACTTCCTGAGTCAGTGCAGATCGATGTTTATTTGTTGTGTTACCTGAGGCATTGTGTGGTGTGTTCACTGTCACCAGGAGACTCAAGCCTTTTGTCAGTATTCAGTCACAGTGGTGCGTTCAGGGACCCAGCAGGGTTTTCTGTGTCTGCTGTTGCTTTGACGACCTCACAAACACAAAGTCAGAGCTTCACAGAGGTCTTTCAGTTCTACAGTAACATCTCAGTGAGTCTTTGGACGCAAGGCAAGGGCGGGGCTACACCTGGACAGGCCACCTGTCAATCGTATTTACATTTACATACTGTGTATACAAACATCAGAGCCACCAGTTCAAGATGATGTGTCTGTGTTTGGACTGTGGGAAGAACCTGGAGACACAGGAGCAGGGAGAACGCAGAGGCTCCACCCAGAGAGGAATCAAACCCAGAACCTTGTTGCAGTGACGGTGCTGTTAACCACTGCTCCACCGTGCCGCCCGACACAGTGAAGCTGAATGATCTGAGTCAGTGACGACGTCGTGATGTTCAGTTCTGGATGAATGTTAACGCTGCCTCGGTCCTGCAGCTGCAGCTGATGTTTGTCCAGATGTTGCGGAGAAGAAACTAAAGAACCTCCTCAGCTGAGCAGCGATTGGCCACAGGAGATGACTGACGTTAACTCTGACTGGATCATTCAGGAGCTGAAGAACCGAGCAGACGAACAGACTCATCATGTGACCGTGGCCGTTGAAGATTTATTATTATTATGAATCATTGACTCCACAGTGAGTGTGTCATCACACGCTCACTGTGGTTTCCCTCCGCAGGACAGCAACAGGTGTTTCATCCTGAACCTCCACTGGTCCCTGTTCACCTGTTTGTTATTGAACAGCTCCAGTCAGGCTGCCGACGGTGAGCCGGCAGTGAGCCGACGGTGAGCCGAGCTGAAGAGGCTCAGATCAACTCCCAAAAAAAAAACAGAAAAGTTGTCCAAGTTTGTTGGTGGAGTTCAGTGTGTGGCCACCAGGGAGCGCTCTGACTCTGCTCTGAGTGAGACAGTGATGTCATCACCCACCCTCTGCTGCACCACACACACACACACACACACACATTTACATGGGACACAGACACTTTGGTCTCTTTGTACAGACTCACATCACATCAGCTCCAGTGAGAAGAGAAACGAGTTCAGTTCATTCAGATCAAGAGAGAGAGACGGTCGCTGTCATATGACATCATACAGCTCTGTGCTGCAGGTGTGTGTGTGTGTGTCTGTGTGTGTGTGTGTGTGTGTGTGTGTGTTTTGTGAGTAGAGACATCGTGTCGACAGACACGGAAACGTGTGGTGTCCGCAGTTGTTCAGGTTCAGACCTCACAGAGCAACTGGAGGTCAAAGGTCACAAACCTCTTTACAATCATTCCTCTTGTTCAGTAGAAGCTCCTCCCACCTGTCCACCCCAACCTCCAATCACGGGCCACCACACAACCTGCAGGGCGTATTGATCACTACTGTGATTAATCCTGGCCTGGTCCCTCGCTTTACGGTGTCCCCGGCCTGGTCCTTCACATTATTGTGTCCCCAGAAACACTTCCTGTTGTTGCTGTCGGGAGTTTTTGTCAAACTGGTTAAGTTGCTTCCTGCCGTGTGTTTTCTTGAGCTGCAGTGCCTTGACCCCTCAGGTTTGCCATAGTTTAGATATGAAAAGTCAAATCAAAGAGGGATCAAATGAGTTCAAATGATTTAGAGTCATTTTAGTTGTAAAACACCACAGTCGCCATTAAAGGGTCGTGTGAGGACCAAACATCTGTGTCATTTAAAACTACAGTGAACAGTTAAAGGTGTGTGTCGCAGCATTGAGTCAGTGTGACGCTGAGACAACACACAGACGAGTCTGGATCATCAAAAAGACGAGGTTCTGGTTTAGACAGAGTGAAAACAGCAGCAGATTGATCTGTTTACACCCTGTGGGCCTCACGGGGTTAAACTCCTGACTCATGCAGAGTGGCGGCCATGTTGGAAACGATGGAAATCAGATCCAAGTTGTGAAACTGGGAAATTCCCTTTCATGTAACATCCAGGACGTTAGACACAGGAAGAAAGGACACACACACACACACACAGGGAGGGTGATGGAGGGGGGAGGATGACGGGTGAGAAACCCTCAGGATGGACAGAGGGAGGAGGAGAGGAAGAAAAGAAACACTGTCACAACATTAGGAACACATTTGAACCTGATGATACTGACTCACTCTGGCTTCATATTGATCTGTATTGATCTGTATTGATGTATTTGTTTGTGAAGTTTCAACACACTGAGTCTAAACTTTGTGGAGGCTCCACTCGGTCAGTGTGAAACTCCCCCAGGTCCTAAAGCCCTCCGGCTCCTGTAAACACTGGCACTGTGGAGTCACAGCTGTTTATTTTGGATTCAATAGGATCAATACAAGCTGAAATATACTGACGATGACTCGTACTGATTGATATGATGAGAAATACTGTATCATTATCATTATTGTCGTTGTTGTTGTTGTTGTTGTTGTTGTTGTAGTTGTTGTTGTTGTTGTTGTTAGTATGCTAGGTGGCATGGTGGTGCAGTGGTTAGCTCTGTCCCTCGTCCATGTACCTGTCAGGTGTGATGTCGTTGTGTGTGTTTAGTGAAGTGTGTGGGGTTAAAGGTCACCGCCGCTTGGGGTGGGGGTCGGGGTGGTCAGAGTGTAACCAGGAGGTTGTCAGCATCACATCGTCATAGCGACAGGGACGGGCTCCGTTCGGGCCTCTGTCTCTGTTGTGTGTTGTGGAATAATGTTACGTAACGGACACGGAAACTCTCCACAACCTCAGAGAGAGAGAGAGAGAGTGTGGTGTGTGTGTGTGTGTGTATATGTGTGTGTGTGTGTGTGTGTGTGTGTGTGTGTGTGTGTGTGTATATGTGTGTGTGCGTGCGTGTGTGTGTTTGTGTGTGTTTGTGTGAGGCTCACATTGCTTTCTACAGCATTACCTCATCAATTTGACCTCCGATTGGTACACAGCCCGGACGTTGCCATGGTGACAGCTAGCCTTTTTTAGCTGGTTGGTTCTGCTGTGCCCACACAGCAACTCTGGGTGTGTGTGTGTGTGTGTGTGTGTGTGAGAGTGTGTGCATGTGTGTGTGCGTGCGTGTGTTTGTGGTGGTTCTTATATTTTTGTTGGGACCAGGTTGTTTTTTTTATTTTGGTTTGGAGTTGCCACCTCGTCCCTGACTTTCTGTAGTTACCGTGGTAACGCACAGTCGTCTTCAGACACAGGTGAAATGTCAACATCAGTTGAACGTCTTCTTCTTCTTCTTCTAACCATGAGTGAGGTTAAGCTTTGCGCTAAAACAGTGATGATCATAAAACTTCA
>MU270014.1:1028634-1073634 GCA_021432705.1 Caranx ignobilis
GCTGACTTGCTAACTGAACAAGCAGCTCACAGTTTATTTCAGATTTATCACCAACTACAGATCCATTAGCTCATGTTTAAGCTGCGGCGAACTGCTGCGGCTAACAACAGCGTCCTTGGTTAGCGGCTGGTTCCTGGGGCAAGACCCTGTGTCCTGCGTTTCTGTTGGATGAATGATGTTTGGATGTTGCTGATTTATAACTTTGCATGATCATGAGTTAGCTTCCAGTTAGCATGCGCTCACATTTCTGCTGCTCCGGTTCGTTTTTCCACGTCCCATATTTGTATTTAAATATATGTTTGTATTTGTGGCGGTTTGTCACGGCTGTTATTGTAACCACAGAGATGTGTTTCCACTTCCTGTTTGTTGATGGTCCCGTCCTCTTCCTGCCGCGGAGGCCCCGTTTTTATCCAGGGGGTTTTGGAGGTGAATCGCTCTCATCCAGCGCCCATGTGACACCGGGGCCAAAAACAGCAGCATGGATTAATCCCATCAGGCTATAGACGGATCATGGTTAAATATATCTCTGATATCAGAATCCAATTTTCTTGGTGTCTGATCCAAACAAACAGCTGCTTTTTTCTGCACAAGCAGCATTTTCCACCATAGATAAAAAAAAAAAAAAAGTCATTCCAGACATTTTGTGAAAAGGCCTCTCTGCTAAATTCTTATAAAATCTTATTTGTGTCCACATTATCCATCTGATTCTTCACGGTACTAAATAATACACCCAGTGACTTCAAAGAAATCATGTGGAGTCTCTGCACAACAATTGGTCCATTTAGCTCTCGGCGTGGGAAACTCAGACGGTCGCGTCGTGAACAGGCGCTTTCTGTCGCCGCCGTGCCTCTTTGAAGTCACAGCGAGCTCGTGACGGCCAACACATTGTCTGGGTCCGGACGTATGTCCACAGTCCTGTTTTACACAACTCAGTGTTGTCATTGTGCAACATGGAGCTGATGCACAGAGCCGCCATTGCTGTGCTCAACCTGACAGCTGGGGGGGGGGGGTTAAGATATGGCTCGTTTTTCTATGTAAAAGTCTGTTAATATATAAATAAGACTTATTTATGGATAAGTTTATGTTGACAGTGCAGACAGGAAGTGATGGCAGTGAACGCAGCATGACAGAAACATCATGATACAAGTCATAGTAATGGTGCCTTCAGGGAACATGTTCTGTGTAGGTGCTTACAGGTGTTTGTCCTCTGCTTTGAGTTGAAGTCAGTCTTTCATTTGACAGTTTTCTGTGAAGCTCTGAGCTGCACTGATCCGTGTGAAACGTGCTCTACACATAAAGTTGAAGGGGTCAGCGGTGTCTGGCGGTTCGATTCCCGGCTCCTTCAGTCCACATGACTGTTTATAAATGCAGCTCATTCACAATTAGCTTTGATTGATTAGTTTATATCTTTGTAGACGACCCACGTCTGTGTTTAGTCCCGTCAACGCTCCTCTTATATTCCTGGAAGCTCCACCCAGCCAGTGGGCGGAGTTTCAGCTTTCCCTGTGAACTCACACTGTCCCAGCGTGAAGCCATTTAACGGTCCTCAGCTGATCGACCACAGGACGCTGCTGCACAGACAGAGCGGGTCGTTGTTGTCGATGAGCTGATTTCAGGGTCAACGATGATTCTTTCAAAATGAAACAGCTGGACAGATGTTTACAGTCACACGGCAGGAGGAAGCTTCGTCATGACGTTGTTTTTTCCCACCGAGAAATGAGACGCTGACGTTGAGCAGGAATCAGATCCAGTCACACGAGCAAATGGATCTTAACAATCATCACATCGCAAATCCCAAACCAATAAACAACAGCTCCCCCGATTCACCAATTACACACCACACACACACACACACACAAGGAAAAAAAGTGCATTAATATCTTTTCATGAGCCTGGGTCCCATGGCAACGCCGCATGGCGCTCTGTCTGGATGTGGTGGGGATCGAACCCAGCAGACAAATCACTGCACGATAACACGCTGGTGTGAAGAGGTCACCCATTGATATTAATGGGCTGCTGGTTTACTGGCCTGTGGTGATTGGTCGGGTTTATTCAGGCATTAGTTAGAGGAGCAGATCAATGGGATTTAACAGCCAGTTTAACTCTGGAGGGTCGAGTGCACATGGTGCAGCAGCAGCAGCAGGAGGAGGAGGAGGAGAAAGAGGAGCTGCTGTAGGAGGATTAAAGATAAGAAAGGAAACAGGAGAGAGGTCAAGGAGGAAGAGGAGGAGGAGGAGGAGGAGGAGGGAGGTTGACGGGAAAGATGGAGGACGACAGAAACGTCCTGTGGCGCCGAGCTGCTTCGTCCTTCTCTAATCTGCTGCGGCCTCTTATCAGCTGTTTAGTCTGGACCAGGATGAATCTGTAAATTGTCTCAGCATCTTTTTTTATCTGCGGCCTCACCTGACCATGAGACCTGAGGCACGCCGGCCAATCAGATGCTGGCTCGTCCAGACCCACACTGGTTTATCTGTATGTGGTGTGTTGCTCTCAGCTCTGACCCCTCCTCTGTGTCTCTGGTCTTTTTTTTTTCTGTCTTTGTCCCCTCAGATCCGTTCTCCTTGGACCTGGACCAGTACGACGCCCCGTCTCTGGCCGACGCTCTCCGTGGTTTCCTGCAGGACCTGAACGCCCCCATCATCCCCGCCTCGGTCTACAGCGAGCTGGTCTACACCGCCCAAGGTACGGGGATTAAAGAGATGATTCACCCACTCACAGCAAAAACTAAGAGTGTGTTGTGTGTATGAACAAACACAGTTATACATATATACATGTTCCCAGGTGGAACATATACATGTACAGTGGTACTGTACAGAAAGCTCTGCTGTAGAGATATTCACCTGTTATCACAAGCACCTCATGGTTCTGATGGTCACTTGGGCTCAGTGATGAATTCATGACAATGTGGTGGTCAGAGGTCAAAGGTCAAGACATGTTTTTAGCCACAAGTCAAGAATTTAAATGCTAATCATGACACACATGATGAGACTTTATTGATCCGTCAAGTCCCAGACAGACAGATTTCAGACTGTGGATCGTTCACGCAGCTTCAGTGTGAAAGCGACTGGGCAGTAAAGGTGCAGCTGTGACCCACAGGTACTCACATGTGGGACTGCTGTGATGCGTTCAGGTGTCCAGCTGTTTCCTTGTGTGTTCTCAAGGTAAAGGGTTGAGATTCATAAGAGCGTGTGTTTACGTGAACAAGAGGAATATCAGCTGATTGATCGTTTATCAGAATGTGTTACTTAGGCCTCTCCTCAGCGTCTGATTGGCTGTTCACCTCTGATGGCCTCAAGATTCAGGAGAAACAGCCCCCCCCGTCCTCATACTTCCTGGTGACCACCTGGTGACCCTTTTCACCTGCTGCCCCCCCACCTCCCTGCAGCTTTTAGAGACTCTTAAACTCTAATCAATTTTTCATGCCCCCCCCCAACATTCAGAGTTGGTGTGTGCGTGACACTCTGAGGAAATAAACATCAAGCCCCAGACAGACAGACGAGTGTGTTCATGTTGTGCACGCTACACAGACTGCCACAATCATCTTAACCCCCCCACCCCCAACCCCCCCCCACAACCCCCCAAACCCCTCCATCCCAAATTAAGAATGGTCTCTGCTCGTCAACATAAACTCCTCCTGAAAACCCCTCAATTATGTAAGTGCTGCTCTCTGTCTCTCTCTGTCTCTCTCTCTCTCTCTCTCTCTCTGTCTCTCTCTCTCCCTCTCTGTCTCTCTCTCTCCCCCTCTGTCTCTCTCTCCCCCTCTGTCTCTCTCTCCCTCTCTGTCTCTCTCTCTCCCTCTCTGTCTCTCTCTCTCCCCCTCTGTCTCTCTCTCTCCCCCTCTGTCTCTCTCTCTCTCTCTCTCTGAGTCGTGGTGCGTTCACTGACAGCTTCGTACTTGTTTTACTTATTCATGGAAACAGTTGGACGCTGGATAAACCACTTAGACAAGAGGCAGCCAGTGTTTCATGGAGGTCGTCTCAGGTTAAACCCACTGAAATTAGACTTTTTTTTTTAGGGGTGGGGGGGTCACATGACAGAGAGCAAGTTCTTAAAAGGATATTAGAATAAAAAGCATTTCATTTGTACAGTCACGCAATAACATGGAGGGACTCAGTGTGTGCTTCAGGGTCCTTTCACTGTCTGCCCCCCCACCCCCCACCCCCCCATCACATCTTTCACCCACATGTCAATATGTTCGTCAGAGACCAGTTGAAAAACAGAAAAAGTTAATCAAACCACGTCCAGGGTGCAAACCCTTTTCTTTAGATGGGTTACCATGGTTACCAAACAGTCCGTTAAGCTCTGAACTCGTCCCCATTGACTGAGATGTGTTTGTGTGTTTTTGTTAGCATTAGCATCATGTGAAGGTTTGACTCAGATGTTTTTCCCCCGACAGCAGCAGCTCCCTCCGTTTGACGTCTGACGTTTGTTTTTTAAGGGCAGGAGAAAGATTAAAATCAAGAATCAGAGGTTTCACTTTAAGGCGGCATCACTCAGCTCTGATTTCAGGTTTTAAGGTGGTATTTTTTTTTCAGTAAGCTGCTTCACTGTCTGCTCCTCCGTCTGTCTTTAGTCTGAGTCACTTATCTTAATAATTTTAATCCACTTCCGTCCTTCTGCCTCCTTTTCTTCTCCCTCCACCTCCTCCACCTCCTCACGCCTGTTTCTCATTCATTAGTTTGGTCAGAGTTAGTTAAACCTCTAAACCTCAGAGAGAACAAAGGCCAGCTGGACCCAGACTGACCTCCATCCATCTGGACCTGAGGAGGAGGAGGAGGAGGAGGAAGGCAGAACCCACCCCATGTTTTTGACATGAATATAAGTGTCAGCAGGATGTGTGTGATGTGTGTGTCAGCTGTGTGGAGCCGGTAACATCTGACAGGAAACTGTCGTCCACGTTCACACTGTTGATGCGTCTCCTGCTCGTTCATCAGCTGAAGATTCGTCTTTGTTCAAACGCCTCAAAACATGAATTATCTCCTGTTGAGAAGCTCGACCTCATCTCTGTTAATGGAGTCATCAACACACACACACACACACACACACACACACACACACACACAGACCCCCACTGTCCAGTTGTCCAGTCTCTCCCAGAATCCCCTTGGGCCAGATGTTCAGACCAAGTTCCCACTCCAGCCTTGACCTCCACTGACCAGCGGGGTCAACCACAATCCATATTAACACAGGGAGCTCTGTGTGTGTGTGTGTGTGTGTGTGTGCGCTCAGTAGTGGTCAGACAAAGAGAGGTGACTCCTGTGACCCCATCAGGCCACAGCAGATTGTCAGCCATCCATCACCGCCCACCTGCCCACACACACACACACACACACACACACACACACAGAAGTGATGTCTGGCAGCTGATGATGCAACATGGCGGCCACTGAAGAGCAGCATCATAATGTTGCCTCCTGTAAAACTACAACAACCACGTCTGTTGACGTCGTCTGGATCCGTGCTCTGATTGGTTTGAGCTCTGTCCAGTGGAAGTTGGAGGTGAACACACCTTGATCAGATTCAGACTCAGGCTCTTCAGCAGTGGAGGAGTTTTAAAGGTTGATTTAATGAGGACAGTTTAAGGTCAGTGTGAGTGTGAGTTCAAGCCCCACCCATGCAGGTAAACACCGGCTGTGATTGGTTGCTGGTTGGTAGTGTGACTCGTATGTCAGGAGCACTTCCTGTTATCATGTCCCATGTGTCCTGTCACAAAGTAGTACGTCCTTTTATTTTGAAATCAAACGTGGGCGGAGTTAAACATCCGTACGAATAAAGTTGACAGTGTGTCCTGCTTTCGTCTTCCAGAGTGTCCGAGCGTGGACGAGTGTGGCGAGAGGCTGAAGAGGATCCTGGAGTCTCCCAGTGTCCATCAGGCCAACCACCAGCTGCTGCTCCACCTCAGCAGACACCTGGCCCGGGTCGCTCAGCACCAGCAGGCCGGGCCCCGCCTCCTGGGACAGGCCTTCGCCGAGGTCGTGTTCAGGCCCTCGCCTCTCAGGTAGGTCCCACCCCCTCAGTCACTCACACAGAGTCATGTGACCACCACCACCCCTCTGTCTCTTTCTCACAAACACTGTGAAACACCGCAGAGCATCTGAATGCAGCATGTGGTCACGTCTCTTCGCCTGTTCACATGAAATCAGCTGCTGCATTCAGGTGTTCATCACAGCGTTGGTCTCTGAGGAACAGAAACACAGACGTTCCTCCAGCTCTGAGTCAGACGAGGGAAACCCCGTCTCTGTGGGAGGAATTTCCCCGTTGGTAAAGTCCTGATCAGAACCAGAACCAGAACCAGAGACACAGGCGGCTCCAGGAAAACAACACCATCAGCTCTGCTCATGCTTCAGCTGCTACTCTCCCTCAGCTCTGCTTTTGCATCGTGGGTTGAAACTTTATTTATAAAATCTTCTCTCAAGTTGTTTTAAACGCATCACTTCCTGTCAGTCAGACGCTACGTGTTTCAGTTTCAAAGAGGATCCAAGAAATTGTTCTGAGGTCGATCCACGCTTTTGTGTGGTCGTTCAAGAGCGTCCGTTGTTTGTAGAGTTGTTTGTCAGTGAAGCAGTTACATTGAATGCACATCAAGCTTCACCTGTGGGGTTGACAGTAGCCACACCTCCACCTCCACCTCCACCTTCACCTCCAGCTCCAGGCAGAGATGAAATGGTGAAGATGATGAAATCTTTTTGGAGTGAGATCTTAGCTCTGAGGTGAAGTTTTAAATTTACTGGACATCAAACGTTAAAATCATTTCACAGGAGGAAAACACTCAGACAATAACTTCCTGACTTGAATTTGACAACAAGAGATGAAATGTTTTATTTATTTCACGAGGCGTTTAGGAACTTGTGTAGATCAGCAGAGGTGTCACCAGAGATGAGATCACAGCTTTAAACTGCAGGATCATTCACCTGGAGTCATGTTTAGCTTCAGCCTGCTGCTCCCAGATGTTTAACACTGTGTCCTGAAATGCATCCTGGGAGTTGTAGTTGAACTTCTCTCCTCCTTGCGGTGTTGACGTAAGTCGTCGTTTGATGACTGAGCTGGTGTCACTGGCGGAAAAATGAAACGCTTTCTGAGCTCATCTACGTGAAGCTGGTGTGGGAAAGACTGGCCCTGCACATTGTGTCCTGTACGTGCTTCACAGCCTCTGACAAATCACACCAAATCTGCGTTGAAATCAAAACATGCAGGCCACAAATGATAAGGTACTTCCCACACAGCTGTGAAAATGCCATTTATGCTCTTTGGCATCTCAACCATTTCTTTATTCTTTCCATTTGTTGCGTAAAAACCATTGATTATTCCGACCGCAGCCGCTTCTCCAGCAAAAGTCCCACAGTGTCCGGGTGGGAAGGGTTTTCCCTCCTCGCTCAGCGCTTGTGAGACAGCGAGCCAACGAGCTGACAAAACATCCTGACTCTCTGAACTCGTCCTGATCCGGTTCTGTCTGACGGCCCCTCCCCTCCCTGAGAGCGGGACCATGGGCTCAGACCAGAACATCAACAACACGCAGCAGTTTATGAGCTGAGAGAGAATCACATCACTGAGGCTGGACAACGACCACGCTGCTGCTGCTGCTGCTGGAGCAGCTCCAGCAGCTGCTGCTGCTGCTGCTGCTGCTGCTGCTGGAGCTGCTGCTGCTGGAGCTGCTGCTGGAGCTGCTGCTGCTGCTGGAGCTGCTGCTGGAGCTGCTGCTGCTGCTGGAGCTGGAGCTGCTGCTGCTGCTGCTGCTGCTGGAGCTGCTGCTGCTGCTGCTGCTGCTGCTGGAGCTGCTGCTGCTGCTGCTGCTGCTGCTGCTGCTGCTGCACAAACAGCCTCGAACTGTTTTTCCACAAATTAGACTGGAATGCCCCCTCTGTGTGTGTGTGTTTGTGTGTGTGTGTGTGTGTGAGCAGTGAGTCAGTGTTTGTGTAGCAGGGTGAAGCTGTTCACCTCTGACGTGCACGTGCTGAACCAGAGCACGTATTATTATCTTATTAAATATTAATTAACCATCAGTGGTCGTGGTGTGAACACAACTCACACACACACACACACACACACACACATTCCTGTTGTTTTAAATGAGATCAGTGTGACGTCTCATGAAAAGAATCATGAAACAGAAACTAAAACTAACTGCTCTTCATGAACACAGAGGAGAAGGTTCCACAGTTGTTGTTGTTGTTGTTGTTGTTGTTGTTGTTGTTTAAGGTTCATGTTTGTGTCTGCAGCGCCGACGTGAACCCGGAGCATCACATCAGGATCTTGGAGGCTCTGATTGCGACAGGAGGACTGATGGAGATGCAGGCGGCTCCAGGTAGGATCCTGTCTCTTAGCAACCGTGATGTTTGTTTTCTCGAAGTGTGTGTGTGTGTGTGAGTGTTTGGTGACAACACACACGTGAGGTTCAAACTCTCTGTTACACACGAGGCTGAAGTTTGTTTCTGAGGTTTCTGCAGAAACACAACACACACACACACACACACACACACACACACACACACACACACACACACACCCTCCCTACGCCGCCGCTGCTTCACCACAAGCTGCTGCTGAAAACACACATTTGGTTTGTGAAATATGTGGAAAACACAAACTTGTGTCTGCCTGAGCTGCTGTGGTAAACTGTGCATGAAGCATGACATCACAGCTCTGACTGTCAGGTCCGTTTACGGTCCAGAGACTCAAACATGGAGGACGAGCGAGGCAGCGCTGGTTCAGTCCTTACAGACACAGGTCAGGTGTAGTTTAGAAAGTCCTCCCACCTCAGCATCAGTCCTCTGTTAGAGCAGAGGGTTTATGACGTCAAATCAAAGTAACAAACTGACGTGAAACGAGCCTTCGTCTTCAGCTTCGTCACCTGTCGTCAAAAATAAAACCTTCCTGCTTCTTTAAACTCAATTCTTAAGAAAAAAAAAGTGACACTTTTGAAAAGAGTTAATTGAATGTTGTCATGTTTCCAACACTGGTTCACACGGCAACCAGGACAAACAACATGGCTAGTTGAAGGTGAGACGTGTGAGCTAATGCTAGGCTAACAGGAAGTTATAAATGTCAGTGATGATGAATAAATCCACAGGTTTGTGCAAATGTTCACCATTAACTAAAGTCATGTGGTTTCTGTCACATGACGGAGCAGCTGGAGCATCAACCAGCAGGAGCGACAGCTGGAGGCTAAAGCTACATCATGCACATAGTTTTATATTCATCTCTGTATGTGTTCATTCAGGTTTCATTTTGATATACACTCTTGTCCCTGTTGTTTAGACTCAGTTTGAACTGAGTCAAATTTGAAAGGAGCAACAGAGCTTCACTTAATTTAAACCTGGATTAACATCTGGTTTTACTAAACTCTGATTAGAGCTAATCACAGATCAAATAAACCGTGTTAGATTTCATTTGGGGAAAAAAACTAACATAACCTGGAGGCCTGTGTGTTCATCCAGACGGACAGTACCAGAGTCTGAAACCTGGTCCAGACCCAGACCTTTATCCTAATGCTGATCCAGATCCTGATGCTGAGGTGGGAGAGAGGAAACGTGCTGAAGTTGTTGCAGAAGTTGTGGTTTGAAGCTTTGAGCTGTGTCTGAGGCTTTGGTGTGTGAAATGAAAGGAGATCAATGAGGACAGGAAAGGTCAGACAGCAGGTGTGTGTCTGATGATTGGACGAGGCTGATCGCTCTGTGAGGTCACAGTCTGTGGGGTCAGTGCATGTACGAGTGTGTATAAATGTCACCAGGTCAGTGTGTGTGTGTGTGTGTGTGTGTTGAGGGTGGTGGTGGTGGTGGTGACTACAGCGGCTGCTCTCAGGTCAGGCTTCCTTTCTGTGGAGCTGCTCTTCACTCAGCTCGTGTTAGACGAGGACGTTTCCAACACCTGAACCAGTGGACGGACCTCGGCTCGGTCCTCGTTGTGGTTTGACCTTTGACAGAGTGAATCGTGACCTGGTGAATAAACAGCCTGAACTATGTGATTATCACTTATCCCACTAAACCTGAGCTGCTCCCAACTTGACCACAGGGCCACAGTCTGAACTTCTGGTGTGGTGTCCCACAGGGCGCCATCCTAGGTCCTCTTCTTATTGTCCCACTCACACATCAGAGAAGTGTTTGTGTTCATTTTGTTAATGAGACTGGGTCTAATATAAATGTTGTTAACGTTGCTGTTTGAATGAGAGGGGGGTTGTTTCCACGTGGTCCTAGTGTCCGCAGTTTAATGAGTCTCAAGCGTCTCGCAGACGTTTACGTGATGGATCCACAAACTGAGATCACGTCTGACACCATGTGGTGCAATGTGCTGTTTTATTTACTGCACTCAGATCAGTGTGGTTCATGTTTCATGGTGAGTGGTGTTTGTCATGTGTCTGCATGAAGGCCTGTGCTGTAGCCTCTGTAATAGCTGTTAGCCATTAGCCGTTAGCTTGACGACACAGATTTGTACAGAATATTGATTATAGATCGTGTGTGCGATCGTTATAATTGTTTCGTTTTCTGAAGGCATCGAAAAACTGACTCCTCCGTCTACACGACTCTGAAGTGTGTGTGTGTGCGTGTGTGTGAGAGAGCTTCTCTTTGTTTGATAAATGCAGAGAGAGAGAGAGAGGCTGAAACACTAAGGTCAGGTTCATGTGTGAGCATTTTTCTCACCCATTACCTCCCCTCCCTTCCTTCCAGACATTATTAGTTGAGGTCAAAGGTCACCACAGTGCCTGTTGGCGGTATGTTAACCCTTAGCAAAGGGTTGTGTGTGGCTGTGTGTGTGTTCACCTCTCAGGAGAGCTGCTCTCCAAATGGAGTCTGAATATACGACAGGTCCTACTCCAGCTGAGTGCTCCGGTGTGTGTGTGTGTGTGTGTGTGTGTGTGTGTGTGTGTGAGTGAGAAACTGTGGTCTCGTGCAGTGACTCTGTCAGGCTGCATGCTAGAATCAGAGTGAACGGAAGGATTGTAAACTCCCAAACACACACATTTACACTATGCTAGACTATGCTAAGCTATGCATAGCTAACCAGCTCTGCCCTTCACATCACACTGATGTTAAACTTTTTACAGTTTGAAATGAGCTCATTTAACAAAATCTGAAACTGTAACTGAACAACAAAGAGGAACTCAGACGTCTGGAGCCTCTGAGCTTCTCATGTGTGAATGACCTTGAGCTTATCCACACACACACATGTACACATACACGTACACGCACACACGCTCGTACTGTGCCAAGGTCAGAGCTGAGAGCCCAGGATCTTGTGAGGGCATGTTTGTATGTGTGAGGTTTTGATGACTGTGTGTATACATGTGTGTCAGATATATAAATATTATGTGTGTGTGTGTGTGTGTGTGTGTGTGTGTGTGCATGTGCACGTGCACGTGCCCTGCTGCTGACCCTGTTCAGCAGGATTACACTGGATGTTAAGCTGGCACTTTCCTCCCAGTGGAATAGAGTCAGGACACGACTTTACTCCCAACCCTTCACACACACACACACACACATACACACTAACACACACACACACCACACAGACATGTGTAAATATCATGGTTGTATAATGTGATGAAGGTGGAGTCAGTTCTCAGCTTTTATTGTTTGTGTTTATTCATATTTGGCGACTTTGAGTTGAGTGTTCTTCCAGTTGCTCCTTCAGCTGCGCACACACACACACACACACACACACACACTGACATGGCTCTCTGTCTTTCCCTCTCTTTGTCCCTCTCTCTTGTCCACCACACCATGAGGTCAGAGGTCAAAGTACAGAGGGATGAAGGTAATGGCCTTTGAAATGACTTCGTTAGCTGGATACAGGGAGACATGTGGCCTGGTCAGTCCCAGCAAGAGGTCAGGGGGTCAGGGTCACACACACACACACACACACACACACACTGTCAGGGCCCATCTGTCACTCAGATGGTCGTGAAGTGGTGATATGAAACCCACTCATGAAGGTCAGTGATCCTCTGGATCATGAAACTGAACCCAGATCAGAACCAGTGGAACTGTCTGTGATGTAGAACCCTGAGAACATGTGTCTGCTCATTACACCGTGACATCACTGTGACATCACTGTGACATCACGCCCCATTGCAAAAACATCCCATCTGAGCTGTTCGATACAAACAAACCAGCAGAAGAGCTGTTGTGTCGTCAGCTGCAGTTTATGTTTCAAGTCTTAAATGACCACAGTAAAACGCTAATGCTAATGTTAGCTAGCAGCCGTTAGCATGCAGAGTGAAGCTCAGCTGAACCAGTCAGTTTGAACAGTTTGATGTTTCACTTCCACTCATCAAACCACAGTTAGCAACTAAACCATGAAAAACAATAAAACACCGCCTTCTGTTCATAATCAATAAGACACGTTCAGATTTATTGATCTTTATACGTTTCTTCCGTCAAATACAACTGAAGGGTCAGAGGTCAGTGTGAAGCTTCCTCCTCTTTACACTTTCAAACAATCAAATTTTATTTATATATCAAACAAATCAGACGTCCTCCTACGACAGAGGAGCCAGTTAAAGGTTAAAACCCGGCAGCGTAGCCCCCGCCTCAGCCCCCGTCCTTCAGCTCAGTCTCTATTAGAGGATTATCTTATAATGCTCCTCATCCAGCGCACGGCGCTCTGCTTGACTTGCTTTATGATGCATTCTGGGAAGAAGCTCTCCCCTGGTTAATGTCCAAATTCTGCTGTAATGTGCTCATGTAAAGCTTGAATTAACATCCAACAGCCCCTGGCTCCCGTGTTTATCCCCTCGTATGTAATTTTAAGGCTCATAAGGGACAGAGGCTGCACTTCCTGCCACATACTGCCCCCCCCCCCCCGGTCTCTTTTGTTCTGTGGCCTTTTAACCATCGTCTTAAGGCTCCACTTTCACACTGTGAAGCATTTGAACCTCAGTAAAAGCAGATTTCTGTCTGTTGGAGCTGCACTAACTGAAGGTGGAGTCACACTCTGTATTTGTTATTGATTTGTTATTGACAGTGATTGATCAGTGAAAAGTTTTAGAGGGAAAATGTGAATTTGAAAATACAGAAATATCAAAGTATCAAAGTCAGGACTTCCTGTCACTTTGTGATGTCATAACAAGGGAGTCACCCAAAGCCCCGCCCACCACCTGGACCCACCATCCAACAACTTGCAGGATTTGGTTTCTCTGAGTGTTTTATTCTGAAATCTGCTCTGTTTTTATTGGATCAGTCAGAAAACAGTCAGCCAATCAGAAGAGGGGCTCAGAGCCTCCTCTCTTCTGATTGGCTGACTCCGACCTGTTGTTGCCAGAGCTCCAGAGAGAAGCTGAGAGAGGAGATGGAAAACTACACTGAGATGGTTTTTAGATCTTCTCATGGATCAGCCCTTCAAAATAAAAGGCAGAGGAAGAGTAAAATACTGGGAGAGAAACCAGATGCATTTATTTATGACTGGATCCTTGTTGTACGTTACAAACTTTAAAAATGATTTAATCAGTCTTGACATGTTCTAACTTTCCACCATGTTATCAAACAGCTCTGCTCTTCACTCCTGTGATAAATAAAGTGGAATCAGAGTTCACGTCCAGTTTTCAGCGTAACACCATCATTTCAGTCTGTGTCCTGGGAGCCGAGCTGATTGAAGCAGAGTGATGCTCAGGTTGCATCAGCTCCCGTCTCTCTTTGCACTCAGAGCCGAGTCTGTTCCACTCCACCAGTGATATTAATAATATGGAAATGCTGCAGAAGCTATAACACAAGCCATCAATAATGCAGTGAACTCATGACCCAAAGTTATAACGATGCACATTAAGTGAAAATGAAACATCAGATTCACCCGTGTAGCAATTAAAAAAAGCTTGTTTTTGCTGCAGCTCAGTGGGACAGTGAACGAGCACACACACACACTGTCCTGCTCCTGTGTGTGTGAGCAGATGTGCAGCTTCCACCAGCTGTGTGTGAGACATTTGTGGCGCTGAAGGGCAAATGTGATGTAAAGACTACAAGGCAGCGATGGATGTCTGAGCCGAGAGCAGCTGTGAATGTCAATGTGCTGCCTCCTGTCTGCGACACCGCTCTGTCTCTGTGTCTCTGCTGCCTCTCTTTGTTCAGCCTCTCCCACTGTTTTCACCTTTGCACCAGTAAACACAGATTCACACATGATGCTAAGATGCTAACTGTCATAACTGCTCTAAAAGATGCTAACGCAAAGATGCTAACTGTCCCAATCATTCTAAAAGATGCTAACTGTGCTAACCATTATGAAAACTACACTTACTGAAGTGATGCTAATTGTGTTCATTGTTCTAAAAGATGCTAACTGTGCTAACTGGTCCTATAGAAGCTAATGGCTCTGGTTCTGGTCTCCTCAGACTCCTCTCTGAGTCTCTCTGATGTTTCCTCCTCCGATCTTCTTGTCCTCCTTGACCAGCTCTCTGCTCTCTCTCACCTGGAGCGAGCAGGTGGAGGTGGGCGGAGCTTAAAACCTGGTTCAGGCGTAGCTATCAACCAGGAAATCAGAGGAGACGAGGAGAAATCATGTTAAACTATATATTGGGTCACTAGAGGAGTTCAAGGTGGATAGAGGTCTGTGACTGAAACGTTGTGAGGTGACATGTTTCCAGTTGTGGTGGTGTGAAAAGAGTTTTAAGCTAATGCCAGGAAAAGGTAGCGTAGCCGCGGTAACAAGGCAACAAGACATGAATAATACAGATGAGCTTTGGGCTTCAGGTCGTGTGGACGTGTGTATTGATTAAAGTTAGAATAAAGCTGAAATCCATGGTGTGTTTTTTTATTCAGCTGAAAACACACCACAGTGTGTGTGAACTGATTTGCAGCGTTTTCTGTGATACTTTTGAAAATGTCTCAGTCAGATCATCAGTCGTCTTTATTGATGTGACTTTGGAAAGTACTTCCTGGCTCATGATCCAACCAGAGTCTTTGAGCTGTTGAATTTAAGCTGCTGCGTCTGATGAGGATTTAAACATCGCTTGTTTTCTCTGATGCATGTTCAGGGCTCGTAGTAAATTTCAGCTCCACCATCACATGTTGTTGAGACGTTCATGGAAACATTGCGAATGTGGACGTCGGTTTGTCTCTGTCTTTTTTGCCTCCTGACAGCTTGGGGAGTTGTTGTTGTTGTTGTTTTTAACTAAGACCTGCTCTTCCTCCTCCTGACTCAGCCAGTGTGAATTCCTAATGAGCTGGTGTTCTTTACCTCTGGGCAGCTCTGGGAACAGCTGGCCACACAGTGGGCTCATCAGTATGCACAAAGTGCTTCGTCCTGCCGTGCGTTCTGTCGGATTTTGCTCCTAAATTGGTCGGTTTGGAGCGGCGCTCGGCCTTGGAAAGCTGCGTGGATGCCGCCTCCAGGCTTTCCTGACGCCAGATGACGTGAATCAGATGAGTTACTGTAGGTGACACATTGTTTATGCCAGTTTTTAGCAATACACTAATGCAGAGGCTTCCAGGGATATGTAGCTGTTCTAAAGACCCTTTATCCTCCTCGCTCTTTATCCGTCCTCCACTGTGGTCAATGGAAGACAGTCCACACAGATAAAGACGGTCACACCATCTGGTTTTCTGATGCTGCATTTGGTTTTTGACCTTTGGGGCAAATAAGAACATGCAGACAGCATTGGTGCATAGTGCTCAGCTTGTCAATCATTTGATTGAAATCAGAAACCTGCTGCTGGATGATCTGAACCTGAACCAGGAACCAGGAACTGTGCTGCACATCCTGTCCGCTCCACCTGGAAGCCACATACAACCTGATTTAATCAGCAGGAGACCGGACCAAACCAAAAGGACTCCACTTCATGCAACACCAGGCTCCATGTTGGAGCTGATGGTGCTGATGCTGCTGGTAGCAGTGACATCACAGGAGAGTCATCATCCTTCATCCATCTTCATACATCGCTACTTTGCTAACGAGCTAACGTGAGGAGAGCTTTGGTGACGTGACTGCGTCACACACACACACACACCTGTTTACAGACCAATCAGTGTCCAGCGTAGAGACGCATCATATGGAGGTGATGAGGACAGGACGCCAACATGTCATCAACCAGAACCAACCGGATCAGATGGAGACGATGGAGCAGAGACACCTGGACCCTGGGCTCAGACTGTCAGGTGTGGAAACGCTCTTACATTCATGTACCTGCGCTCACTCGGCCGCGCTGCTGTTTCTTCAACAGACACAACAAGAAACTAGGAGCTGAGAAGCTGCAGCAATGTGATAAATCTCCAGAATGAAAAGAAGATGTGACGACAGGAAAAGTTAAAAAAAACAAGACAAGTCCAACAAATCGGCTTTTCAAAGGTGGAACAAAAGCACCTTCATGTTTGGTGTTTTCCTCTCTTCTCGTTCTTCTTTCTCTCTCTCTTTTCTCCAGCATCCTGACTTTGCGCTCGACCTGCTGTGTTTTATGTGTTTTATGGGCTCAGCCAGTTATGGCAACACACTTTAACAGCTAATCTGTAGCAAGCTGCTGCGTTAGCCTGCAGTGCTCTGCCTGCTCAACCACACGGAAAGTTATAGAGCCCCATTATGATGCTCTATCAAGCCCCTCGTATTGCTTGAAGGTCAAGGGCACTTTATATGAAAGATGTGAATTCTGCCTGATATTATAAGGACTGAGATGGATAAGAGAGAGAGAGACAGAGAGAGAGAGAGAGAGAGGGTGGTTTTCCTCCTCAGGTTCCTATAAAGAGACGATCTCACCTTTCCTTTCACGCTGGGAGCTTTATGGGCGGCTGGGGAGCTGTAATTGGAGGCTGACAGGCCGAGCTTTGAGGCAGCAGAACCACAGGTGACGGTAATCTGCTGGATCTCAGGGCACACACACATCTGGACACACACACACACACACACACATGTATATATATAAAACCAAGCTGCATGCCCTGGTGTGTTTGTGGAGCCTCTGAGGGATCAGGAGTAATGAGTTTTGTATTCTCGAAAGAATAATAAAATCTCTCTCCTTCTTTTTGTCTCTGCTTCACACAAAGAGAAGTATTTATTATAGGCTGTGACACACACACACACACACACACACACACACACACACACACAGTTTCAGTTTAACTGGTAGAAATCTGCCGTGTCTCTCACATTTTGTTAAATATGACACCATCAGTGTGATTTACAGTGAAGTGAAGCAGCCTCAGGCTCCGCCCTCTTATATGAGTCACCTTGGAAAGGTGCAGAGCGTCGACACACAGGTGATGTAACTCAGGTCGTCTGAACAAGGACCGAGGTCTGAGGGAAGATAAATGACATCACAGCATTTCTTTGAGTGGTGATGAAGTTCTTTCATCATCGATTAGGTCAGACGATCACACAACTGATCAATAATCAAAGAAGCCTGCAGATGATCCTGTCGGTCTGTGGTGATCAATCATCATTCTTGAATCTTCAGGACTGAGGCGACATTTCACAGTCCAACATCAGTCCTCCTCCTCCCCCTCCTCTTCCCCCCCCCCCCCCTCCTGGTGTATGAATCTGTTCTCCTGTGAGAGGACACACAGTGCAAGGAGGAGCAGTGGTCGGTCAGTCTGACCTCATCTCTGGCATCGACTCGGAGCCTGCAGCTAACAGCAGATGTCCTCTCCTTCTCTTCCTCCATCACTCTCTCTCTTTCTGTATGTAATACATCCTCTCCTCTTTCTCCATCCATCCTTCTTTACTTCCATTTTCCTCCTCTCCTCTCCCTCCTCCTCTGCCTGATTCCTCTCCACTCCCCTCTCCAGTCCAATGGCCACTGAAGTAAACACTCCTGCAGCCCGTGTTGCGTTCAGGTGCTGCAGATATGTCTGCTTGTGTGTTTCTCCTCAACACACCTGTGACAAGTGATGGCGGCGCATCCTCGTTTGGCCCCCAGTCAACGACCTCGCTTTGCTGCCGCGGTGTCTTATCAGGGCGGCTGAGCTGCGCTGCGTTCAAAGACCTCTGATTAAATCAGATTCTGAAAGAGCTCAGTGCACATTTTAATTCCCGACTTTTTCTGACTAATCTCATTAGCTTCATTCTGACTCGACCCGGTTCACTCAACCTAAAGGGATTCCCCCTGTCCACACACACACACACACACACACACACATTAATCGACAGTCAAAAGTGGGAGAAGCTTCTGCTGCAGATTAAACAACTGGACTGTGTGTGTGTGTGTGTGTGTGTGTGTGTGTGTGTGTGTGTGTGTGTGTTATTTTATGTACGTGTCAACATCATCTCTCTATATCCAAAAGATGGGTACGTGTGTGTGGGTGGGCGGAGCAGGAAGCTGCAGGTTGTGTGTCACATGGTCCTGGATCAGCTGATGATGATGATGATGATGATGGTGATGATGATGATGATGATGGTGATGGTGATGATGATGATGATGATGGTGATGCACCTCAGGATGTTCAGTTTTTTCTTAACAACATTTTTAACAGTGTAAATATAGATTACTGTTGATATTTCAAGTTTAAAAAGGAGGAGGGAACATCTGGCTCCGCCTCTCACCTGAGACTCCTTGAGTGATGTCGTGATGTGATGTCATGATGGACAGGACAGCAGGAAGCTGAGACTTTTGTCAAGGTTGATGAAGTTTGTAGAGTTTGTAGGTGGTTTGAGTCGAGCGCCATCTGTTGGATTATCAACAAACCCGAGAGGAGACGAGGTCACTGTTCAAAGGACGCCATGTTTTTTTTGTTTGCTTGTTTGTTTGTTGTTGTTGTTTGTTCAGACGAGCTGTTGCCTTCAGGTGCCGGTGAAGATTCACAGGGTCACCGCTTTAGTTTCAATCTGCAGACGGCATCAATGTTTGATGCAGAGAGGAGCTGGCAGCCCACACACTCGGCTCTCTATTCATTATTCAGGACGAGCGGTGGAGGAATAAAAAGACGAGTGTGAGAGCGAAGCACAGTGTTCACCACAGGACGCCACAGCAGCCCCCCCCCCAAGGAGAAACAGGTTGTTCTTATTGTTGACGCCCTCGGTGTCGATGTCTCCCATTGAGCTGAGCCCCAGTCAGAAGTTGAAGAACTTTTCTATTGATTGAGTCTGAACCGCTGGGGGCGGAGCCACTGGGTCTCTGAGGTCATCGACTTTCATCTCACACACATTCACAGCTGCTCGTTTAATAAATAAATGATGAGGCAGCAGACGACTGTGGCCAGGCCAGATAATCCATATCTGATGTTAAATTCACACACACACACACACACACACACACACACTCTGTATGAGTTTGTGGAGACGTGGTGAACTCAGAGTAAACACAGGAGCAGAAAGTTGTTGAGGTTGTTTCTTTGACCTTCAGAAGCTGCATCTGGACACTGGTTGTGTCTCACCAGGAACTAGACTGGCCCGATTCAGGGGCTCATTTAGATACACTTAATGTGAAGAGAGTGTCTTCCATCTTTAATCCTGTATCCACATGTTCATCGTCCTTTTAACTCTGGAACAAAAAAACATATTATTTTAATATTTTTGCATCTAAATCCTGTCAAACAGTCAGATGTTTGATGACTCATCCTGCACTCGTGGGCGGTCCTAATTTTGCATCCAATTAAAATCTGTTACAGTCTGGTCGTCTTCCCAGTGGTTGGATAAAGGTGATGGAAGAGAAAGTAAACAGACCTCACAGTTCACTTCTGATCTGATTCACTTTATTGATGAGGTGTGTGTGATGTTCAGGTGTCCACGTGAACGTAGGAGTTCAGAGTTCAGCTGAACTTCATGTTTGTGTGTAGCTTCAGTAGCTCCAAGTGAATAAACCACCGAGGTAGTGAAGGTTCACGATGATGAGGCGGAGGTGGAGGATGGGGGGGGGGGGTGAGGACAGATGATTGGCTGTGTTGTGTGAATGGTCAATGAGCTCATTATGTGTCATAATTGGCAGCAGCTCTGTGTTCACATATGATTAATTACTCTAAATGAGGATTAGAAGTCTGCAATTACTCAGTGATATCACAAAGAGCGGGTCCTGATTATAAGGGTTAATTATCATGACCTGTGTGTGTGTGTGTGTGTGTGTGTGTGTGTCAGACATTAGGACCTTTCTTATTAGGGCTCTACTTCCCCCCTTTTCCTCAATGTCAATTAGATGCTCGTTAATTTATTGTAAATGTCATTTAGAAATGTCAGATCTCAAAATAATCAAATGGAGACAGCAGCACTCGTCTGTCTCTGCTTTCATCATCTTCATCATCATCTTCATCATCATCATCATTATTATTATTATCATTGATATTGGTGTTAAATGAGAAACTGGATTCTGCAAAAACACAGTCGTCAGCACAGTTTGTTCTAGTTTTAGAGCAGCAGACAATAAACGACCCAAATCAATACACAGGTGAATGAAATGAAAATACATTCATGTTGATGTATTTATCGTGGCTGCAGCTTCAGTCACATTTAACGAAGGGTTTCATTGAGTTTCTTTGTGTTGATGATTCAGTTTTATGTTGTTTTCATTGCACCACACCAAGGCCTTTTATAGACCTCAGGTTATTAGAAGAACACACACATACACACACAGTGTGTGTGTGTTCTGATGATTGTTACCTGTGACAGTGAAAATCATAACACACACACACACACACACACCTGCGTGTAATGTTAATAGGAGTGAACGTCTTATTGTGCAGCTGCAGCGTGGAACAGCTGCATCCTCTCCCTCAGGTCACTTTAAAACTTAAATCATGTGAAGTATTTTTATTTATTCTCAACTGCTTTTATTGTCTTTTTCTATTTTATTGTGTTTTCTGACACTTTAATGTCTGAGCTCAACACTGGTGCTGGTGTCTGAGACATATTTATATGTCTGGATGGATGGATGGATGGATGGATGGATGGATGAGCTGTTAGTTGGACTGATCAGTGGGAGGCTGGTGTGACGTTCAGGCGTCTGTGTACACTGTGGTATATTTAGAAGCAGTGTTGCTCCCTAATATCAAACCTACTCAAAACACATTCATTTCCTTGCATCTTGCTTGTGCAGCAGCTGCAGTGACACGGGTCTGATTACATGTTGCCTGGTGAACCTCCTCCACCTCCTCCACTCTCAGCTTTAATAATGTGAGGAGCTGAAGAAAAAAAACAACAACTCGAGCCTTATTACTGTTCCCAGAGTCTGTCAGAGGTAATGAGATGACTGTGAGTCAGACGGAGAAAATACAGGATGGATGGAGTGAGTGAGCAGCTGTATCATTATCATCATCATCATTATCATCATCATTATTATTATTATTATTATTATTTCTATTGTTTGTCTCTTTGTCGGAGCTGAAGTGGAGACGACAGACGACACATTCAAGATGAGAAACAGAGAGGCTGAGGAAAGAGGAGGAAGATGAAATGATGGCGTTTAACTTCCTGCTGTTCTCCCCAGACGAAAAAACGTCCTTTAAGATCCAGAAATGCATTTAAATGTCAGTTTACCTGTGTGAAAGGTCACAGGTGTCAGAATCATCCACAGAGAGACTCACCATCCTCTCTCTGTTTTGTCCCCCAAGAGCAAATATGGCTCTGTGTGTGTGTGTGTGTGTGGTGTGTATGTGTGTGTGTATGTGTGTGTGTGTGTGTGTGGTATGTGTGTGTGTGTGTGTGTGTGGTGTGTGTGTTCGTTCCAGTGGCTCGCCCAGCCCATCCCTCCTTGCCAGGTCGGCCTGGCTGCTAATGATGTTGTCAAAGTGGAATGTGGAGCAAAAAGATTTTTCTGCTTCTTTGCACGCACATGGACACACACACATACACACACATACACACACACACACACACACATACACATGTTGTGTTTTATTCCTTACAGAAGGACATTGAATCAGAACAAAGGCAGAAACATGACACTGTGTTGTTGGGTTTGTGTGTCCAGATTCTCTGTTGTGTAAAAACACACACACTTTAAAATCTGGATTCAGTTCAACTGATGATTATCAGTTATTTTAACATTTAACCATCAGTTTGTCAATACGACCTCCAGCATCACATCATCTGTATTCACCTCGGAGGAGGAGAAAATGAGATGTTTGTGTTGAGCTCTCAGTTACCTGACCTTCACCAGGTGCCTCAGGAGCTAAGCTAACCTCCCTGACAAAACCCAGGTGATGTGTATGGGATGTACAGGTGAGGAGCTCTAAACCCAGAAGACACAGAATCTGAAGGAAACAGCTCCATGTTAACTGGAAGCTGCGTTCAAACCAGTCATCACCACAGCTAAAAAGCTAAAAGCTAGCATGTGTAATTATAACAGCAGTGACGTACTTCAGTGGAGGCCAGTCTGTGTAAAAGTTTTTTACTAATTAAAAACCATGTTGATGATGTTTAAAATCCCCTCCAGGTTTTAAAGTGCCCGACATCAGCGGTTTGTGGTTGGTTTGCATGGTTAGCAGTCTGCAGTTAGCTGTAATAGTTAGTGGTCTGTAGTGAGCTTTGACAGCTGTGGTGTGACAGTTAGCACTTTGTGGTTTGGTGTGACAGTTAGCAGTGAGCTGTCTTAGCTAAAACAGTTAGCAGAGATGGTTAGCGGTGAGCTGTGACAGAAACATTTATCAATACATCTTTAGAACAACCTGTTAGCTGGTTGCCTGGTTACCTAGCTTGTTGCTAAGCTAAAATATGCTCTGCGTTGCTAGCTTGCAGCCTCAGTATCTCGGCAGCAGCTGCGTGAGGAGCCTCTACATGAAGTTTTATTATTACTTTGTAAAGACACTGCTTTTATTTACTGACTACAGTGTAATTACAGACGTAAAAAAACGTAATCCCTTATGACAGTAACCATTGTGCACATCTCAAACTACCTGACCTGCTGCCAGCTGAACACATGCTGTGTTCTGTGTTAAACTGGGGATTTCTCAGATTTCGTCTCACTACCAACACTATGAAAATCAGACTGACTGTCGTTTGTAAAACCAAACAAAAATAATAAAAAAAAAGCCCTTTAAACATTTGCAGGTCCCTGACTGCACAACAAACACACACACACACACACACACACACACACGTTTTCTCTACCCACATGTTCATGTTTTCACAGCAGCTGCTGACAAATTGACACGATCCTGGGAATTTTCCCCACATGGAAACCTACATTTTTTAGTTTTATTTTGGAGCAGCGAGCAGGGCGAGGTCACTCTAGGAAAGAGCGAGAGAGCATGCTGTCCCTGTCAGTCTCTCCCTCTCTCTCTCGCTCTCTGACTTATTCTCTCATTCTTTGTGGTCACGGCTTTTCCCAGGCACGGCCTAACTGACGTATCGGCAACATTTGACACACACACGCAAGAAATAACACGTCAGGACCAACTGTGTGTGTGTGTGTCGGGCTCTTCCTGCCTCCGTCCTTCTTGTCCATCTCCAGATGCAGCAGTTGTGACCTCAGGGTGTCTGCTGGGTCTCTGCTCTCACACACATCACCACCCTCCTCATCATCAGCATCACAGCTAACAGATATGTTTGTCTTTTGTTTGGTCATAAAACACACACGCATCCAGTTGCACAACAAAGTAAAAACAATGAAAAACAGAACAGCTGAGGCACTTAACTGGCTTTGGTTAGCTGAGACAGTTAGCAGTCTGTGGTTAGCTGAGACAGTTAGCAGTCTGTGGTTAGCTGAAGCAGTTAGCAGTCTGTGGTTAGCTGAGACAGTTAGCAGTCTGTGGTTAGCTGAGAGAGTTAGCAGTCTGTGGTTAGCTGAAGCAGTTAGCAGTCTGTGGTTAGCTGAGACAGTTAGCAGTCTGTGGTTAGCTGAGAGAGTTAGCAGTCTGTGGTTAGCTGAGACAGTTAGCAGTCTGTGGTTAGCTGAGAGAGTTAGCAGTCTGTGGTTAGCTGAGGAAGTTAGCAGTCTGTGGTTAGCTGAGACAGTTAGCAGTCTGCGGTTAGCTGAGGCAGTTAGTAGTCTGCGATTAGCTGAAACAGGTAGCAAGCTACAGTTAGTTAGAACTGTTAATAGTCTGTGAGTGAGTTGGCTGACTGACTGACTGTAAGTTAGCTGAATCCCTGAGCACTAGCTGAGACAATTAGCAGGCTGCGGTTAGCCGGGACAGTTAGCAGGTTGCAGTTAGCTTAGACACTGAGTGGTAGCTGAGATGGTTAGCAGGGTAAAGTTAACTGAGACAGTTAACAGGCTGCAGTTAGCTGAGACAGTTAGCAGTTCCTGGTTAGCTGAGACAGTTAGCAGTAAGGTAGCTTAGATAGTTAGCGTGCTAGGAGCAGTTAACTGACAGTTTGCAGTTATTTAAATAGCTTACATATTTTCCCTCTAGTTTTATACTGTTATATTATTGTAGCCTCCTTTCTTTCATCATCTCTTTTTTCTTCTACCTGTGTATAATTGAATGGCTGATGCTTATGTTTCCATAAATCTCATGGTTCACTTCACTAATTTCCACAGTGGTGTTAGCTTGTTGTAAAAGCTCTCACATGAAACAAGGCCGTCTGCATATTGTAGCCATTACACATATTAAATATATCCACTCATCTACCCTGTCGGTTCCCTGCTGCTCTCCATCATGGATGCCACATGCTAAAAGTATGTAGACACAAAGGAACCACATGCATTCATGTTGACTGATTTCAGGCACAGTTGCACGGCTCTGAAACATGTAAATATTCCAGTATCCAGACATTTATGCATTCAAACACAGGAGAAGCAGTGTTAACAGACTTCATTTAAAAGTTGTTCTGTGGCTGCAAGAGATTATCCAGACAACCTCTGTACCTACCGTATGGAGCTTTAAGACAAACATCTACCTTTATACTGTATGGAGCTTTAAGACAAACATCTACCTTTATACCGTATGGAGCTTTAAGACAAACATCTACCTTTATACTGTATGGAGCTTTAAGACACACATCTACCTTTATACTGTATGGAGCTTTAAGACCGACTTCTACCTTTATACCATATGGAGCTTTGATAGAAACAGCTTTCAGACCTGGACCAGTATAAGTGGTCTCAGGTTTAGTTCACAGCTGAATCTCCTGAGCTGAGAGGAGGAAACACCTCCATCCGTCCTGATCGGACTCTGACTCTGAGCTCTTCGTGCCATGATTCATTCAGCTCCATCTGGAAATGTTCTAGCTCATCAACTGGAAGTGGATTTGCTGGATTTCTTCAGTTTTAAAGTTGAGAAACCTCCGTCTAACTTGTTTTGGGTGTGCGTTCTTGCTGAGAACCCCTCACCCTCCAGCTTCAGCCTGATGCCTGTTTTCTGATCCGTTTTGAGCCGACCTCTGATCTCTGATCAGCCTGGTATCGGTGTATGATCGGGCGAGCGAGTGCTGGTGCTGTTTGATATGCAGCAGGCGGTGGCGTGCTCTGTGTGGCAGCTACAGCTCAGATTATCACTAATTGCAACCAGAAGGGCCGAGAGTGAATTTACAAGCTTCATTTGTACAGAGGCCGGATCAGAATCTGTGACAGGCTGGATCGCAGCCACCAAGCTCTGTTGGTGTGATCTGAAGCTGAAGGAATTCAGAGTTTGGGAACTCAAACGCCTCATTACACAACTGTCAGTTAGGCGGCGAAACCAACAGAGGTCAAAGGTCAACTCACTGACTCTGTCCTTCTATCAAAGGTTGAAACTCACTTTCACTTTCAATTAAACAAAGAAAAGAAGAGAAGAGAAGGTGACCTCTGACCTTAGACGAAAATGGCCACTGTGTGAGGACAGTCCGTGTTTTTCTGGTCTGTGGTTCCTCCTGAAGCTCCTGAACACATCAGAGCAGGAGTGGACTCCAACACCTGAACACATCTGACTCCTCCCACCGGGTCTCTACGAGACAATCCCAGATCAGCTGTTTCTTTCTCATCATTCATCATTGCTGTTTGGGTCGGGTCGGGGGAGGAGGACAAGGGGGTCTGTGTGGTGAGACCGGTTCTCTACCAAGAGTCCAAACCCTCTCGAGTGAGGCCGGCGGGTAGAAAGGATCCTTTGAGAGTCGGAGCGCTGCCCTCTGGCTGACACCTCCTCAGCAGCAGCTCCTCTTTCAGCTGCAGCCATGAATATGCAGCAAGTGTTTTATTTATGTGGAGGGATTGTTCACAGGCCTGGTTCTTCACAGATTCACTCCATTTTGTCTCTTTCACTTTTTCCTGTCAATACAGTGGCTCACAGTGGGACACGCTCAGGCTGATTGTCCTTCTTCTTTTCTAGTCTCAACTAAACCAGATTAAATCCTGGTTTCACCTGAAATTCATCAGTACTTTGTGAAGATTAGCTGTGATGTGTGTTTTGTCTTTGCCTGCTGTCACCATATTGACTCCGCCCCTCGCTCACAGCCAGCCCAAATATGGGTAAAAGAGGAGGGGCCTGTTGGTCTGTGTATGGTGGTTTAATAACTGTGACAAGTTGAGCTCCCGTTAGCATTGTTAGCACGGTGAGGTGTCTTTCCTCAAATGCTAACCTTAAGGCTAACACATTTGCTCGCTTGCTAATTTGCTAGCTACCAGGCTAAGCTAAGAAGCTAGGTACGGTTTTTCACCCACCTGTCACTCAAAGAAGCCACACCTCCTGATACAGTCGTGTTGAACTCACTCTAGTGGTCAGGAGAGGAACTGCACTGAATGATGTGTGTGTTGTTACTGTCAGCAGTGACATCACAGTCTCACCTGAGTGAGTGTTTCCTCAAATGCTGTTGTTTCTTTGCTGGTTTTAAACTCTAAAATGGATCTTTTGACAGAATCAGGGCACACACACACACACACACATACACACACACACACCTACATACATACATACAGTCTCAGGATAAATATTGTACCATGAGATGAGGGTGAAGAAGTTTCAGAGAGTGTAAAAAACATGAGCAGGAGCGAGTGACTGCAAACACTGACCCCGAGCGATTACACACACACACACACACACATACACACACACACACACTCTGGAGAGCGATGAACTGAAGCACGCAAACAGTCAGAGATGTGCCACCTTCTATCTCTGAAGAGTGTTTGGTCTGTCACAGTCCCTCTGAGCTCGCTCTTGCTCTCTCTCTCTCTCTCTCTCTCTTTCCTACACACACACACACACACACACACACACACACACACACAGCCCTGTTGCGTGACAGACTCTGACATGTTTCTCTCGCTAGAGTAGTTCACTCATTCCAGGAAAAGCAACGTTCACGTTTCATCTCTTCCTCTCCTCCTTCGTCTTTCCCCGCTCCATCTCTCTTCCTCTCTTTTACTTCTCTTCCTCCTCCTTTTCAACCTCCTCTTCCCTCTCTCCTCATCTTTCCTCTTTTCTACTCCTTTTCTTCCTCCCCTCCTCTTGACTCCTTTCCTCTGTCCTCTTCTCTTTCATCCTTCCTCTCTTCCACCTTTCTTCTTCTTCTTCCACCCCCTCTTCCTCCTCCTCCCCCTCTCCTGTCTTCCTCCCTCTCTCCATCTTTCATGACAGATGTCCCTCAGGGGCCTCCATAGTCCTGACAGCTCTGAGATCCTTCACTGACCCACAGGACACTCACAGGAGTTTATGGCAAATACAGAAGCACTGGAAACAGTGTGTGTGTGTGTGTGTGTGTGCGCGCATGCGTGTGTGTGTGTGTGTGTGTGTGTTGAGCACTTCAGCACATGTGCTCTTTTTTTTTTCCTCTGGAGTTTTATCTCCAACAGAGAGAGAGTGAGGTTGATCTAACATTTGTGAGCATGTGTGTATGTGTGTGTGAAAAGCAGCACACACATGGGGGGGGGGGGGGGGGGGGGGGGGTTGCGTGCCCCCTCCATCTCCTTCTCACGCTACCTCTCCCTCTCGTCCTCCTCTGGCTGTGTCAGGTGGAGGAGGAGGACGCGGCGCGGCGCTTTGCGTGACACGAGCTGTGGATCAATCAGCTCCACGAACAGCAGATAAACATCATCACACGAGGACGAATCACTGACCCCTGAACTCTCCCTCTCTTCTTCTTCTTCTTCTCCTTTATCTCCCTCTCTTCTTCTTCTTCTTCTCCTTATCTCCTTCATCTTCTTCTTCTTCTCCTTCTTTATCTCCTTCATCTTCTTCTTCTCCTTCTTCTTCTCTGCGTTCCCTCCTGACAGTGCAGTGGGTGGAGCCGCACTTTATTCACCTGGTGTGAACACACAGACTCTGAAGTGGAGGTGGTGATACGACGCAGACTTGTGTCTGGTTCCTGATTGGCTGACGAGAGGACGCTGCAGCTTCAACTTGGACCAGTGACATTGAGAAATGATGTGAAGTGACTCCACGTCTTTGATTTGTTCAGACTTGTCGTCGTGCAGGTGAAAGTCGACCTGTGGCCCGACACAGACTTCAGTCCTCGGCCCGTGAGTGTCCACGTCTGGACAGACTCCGGCTGACAGGAGATGATCTGGAGTGTGGGTTGGATTGACTTCTCCTTGTCCCCCTCCATCTGGACATGTGTCCACAGTACGTCCATGTGGGGAGACATTGTCACAACTGTCACATCTGTAAGCTTGCATTTGTAAAGTGTGTAACATCTGGATCAGAGCAGAGAGGAGTGAGGAGCCTCTGATTGGTCCATGTTGTCAGATAACATGGATGGTTCTTCAGCAGACTCATCACGGCTGAGGTCCACGGGTCGAGTGGTCACATGACGGACACGGTCTCAGGATCCAGACTAAACTCTGATGTCACCTGTAGTCAAAGCAGGGTCAAAGGTTGGTCTCGATGTGTGGCTTTGAGAACGGCATCGACATGGAGACGGTACAAAGGTTGAAGTTGATCCTGTGTTTCTTCTCTTCATCTCTGTCTCACGTCACTGTCGTCGCCGTGTGTCAGAGCTGACGTCTGGCAGCTTTGTGACGTGCCTGTAGGACGCAGCAGAATCAGGGAGAGGACGACGACGTCTGAGGAAACTAAACTGAGGAGGAGCGGGTCAGAAAAGTCTGGTGAATGAAAACCTGAGTGGAGGAGAGCAGGTGTGTGAGCCCTTCACTGTCCCGTCTGTGTGTTTGCTAAATGCACACGAGGCGTTCACTGCACACTGCTGCCTCTCTGGAGAATACACACTGAGAGTGGGAATTTTCCACTTTGGAAATAAACTGTTGGATGCCCCCCCCCCCCCACCCGTCTTGTACCCACACAGATGCATCCTGTAGGCTTCATGCACACACACACACACACACACACACAATTACTTGAATTAATAACCTGCCTCTCTCTTCAGCTGGACTTATGTTCTTTCTGAATCCCTGCGCTCTAATGCACTTTAACCTAAGCTCGGTTTCGTAACACGGCCTAAGCCCCCACCTCACCCCAGCGCCTTGTGGACCCCCCCACCCCCCTGTGCTTTTACACGCCGCACTCTCATGCACTTTACATTACTAAAAGCATCGGCTAAATAGGATTCAGTGTGTCCACGGCGTTTTCTGCCCCTGTAAGCTCCGCCGGCTTTTGGCTGTGTCAGCTGTCTGTGTGTGTGTGTGTGTGTGTGTGTGTGTGTGTGTGTGTAGGTACATTGTATACAGTGTGGTGCAGGATGCATGAGTGTAAACAGAGGGAGAGTGAGAGGCAGAGATCAGTGTGGGTCAGTTGCTCGGGCTTAGCGCTGCTGCTGCTGCTGCTGCTGCTGCTGTGGTTTTAGCTGCAGCGATGCTACGCTAAGCTGATTAAATGTTCACACTTGGGGTCAAGTCAAGCAGCCACTCAGCGTCCCCAGCTGAACCACAGCCAGCTCCCAGAGCAGCGGCTGCAGCTCGTCAGGGCCGAGCTTTAATTAATCAGCTCTCCCTGTTCTCTGTGTTTCCAGTGGGCTTGTGTCACGATATCAGAGTTTCAGCAGTCGACACCGGCGCCAGTGAATTTCCACGATGAACCCACGTCCCTCTAGATTCTCTGCTTCACTAAAAACTGTTGAGCTTCAACACCTCCTCAAACTGCTCAGAGTCAAAACACAAACAGAAACTGTTGAACTGCTGCCGCCAACACGTTTCACTTTACAGCTACGTTTCCATGGCGACTGACTGGAAAAGACACGTGGCGCGTCATGTTTCCATGACGACTGCCCGGAAAAGACTACCGAGGGCAAAGTTAACTATCCGGTCGTCACAGGTGTCAGTGTATTTTTTGCACGTTGGCATCGACGGCAAAGTGCAAATAGATCAAGTTTGTTTTTGTTGTTGTCGTTAATTAAGAATAAAATCGTGAATCACAGAGTTTAAGGTTTAAGTCGAGACGTTAACGTGCTGTTTGTCGTTGTTGTGTGTGTGTGAGTGACAGGAGAGTGGAGCTGAGCTTCACTTTACAGGATTAAAGTTTATTGATGGTTTTTCATCACAACCCATCAATCGACTCATAACCAGCAGCCTGTGACTGAGTGTGTGTGTGTGTGTGTGTGTGTGTGTGTGTCGTAGCACTTTGCTGCTGATGTACTGCCATATCTCCTTCTAACCTCTGGTCCATCAAACAGTGCAGTGCTCCAGTAGAGCTCCACCTCCTCCTCCTCCTCCTCCTCCTCCTCAACCGTTGTTCTGTTTCTGCTCTCAGCCAATCACAGCTCTTATTGTGTCAGAGCCAGGATCTAAAGCCTGCTAACGCCTGCTAGCATCATTAGCATCAGCTGCTAATGTGAATGAAAAAAATCACATCCACGTCCAGAAATACTTTATTAATCCACTTCATCCAAAATATATGACTAGAATAAAAACAGTAATGTAACGTCCATGTGCCAAATATAAAAGCAGAGCAGAAGACATCATGACGACATGATCCTCAAGTGATCTGATTGGTCTGTTCATCCCATTACCCATCATTCCTTTCTTCACTCAGAGTCTCTGATCTGGGCTCAGATCTGGATCTCAGGCCATTTAGTTTGGACTTGATGAGTTTTTGCAAATGATGATTTCCTGTGTGTGTGTGTGTGTGTGTGTGTGTGTGTGTGTGCAGGACGAGACAGACGGGGTAATGACTCTCTAATAGGGCTTAGTTCAGCTGTCCATATAACATAAAGCCGTCTGCTCCTTTGTCTGAGCTCCACTGTCTGACTCACCGCCTCATCAGTCGGCCTCCTGGTCAACGAGGGGTTAACCCATAAAGAGCGAGGGGGGGCGGGGGGTTTGAAAATAGAGAGACAGGCAGAGGTCTGTGTCCGTCATCCAGATGGACAGATAACATCACAGTGAAGATGAGCGATGTGGATGAAGAAGCTGAAGTTAATGAGCGTTCAGCTTTGACCCTGAGGAGAGGAAACGACGCTCTGATACAGGGAGGACAAATTAGCTGGAGACGGAGGGATGGAGGGAGGACAGGGAGGAATGAGAGGAGAGACGAGTGTGACAATGATGTTGAACTTTAACCCTGAGGGGTAATGATGCTGCAGGAGGAGGAATGAAAGGATGAGAAAGAGAAGAGGGAGGAAAAGGAAATGAGAGGGGACGTGAGGAAGTAAAGGAGGAAAGGGAAGGAAACAGGAGGAGAGCAAAGGAATGAGGAGGAAAGAGAGAAGAGGACAAGAAGAAGAAAGGAGATGAGGAGAAACATCAGGTAAGACGTGTAGGAACAAGGGGAAGGGAGGAGAGGAAACAAAACGACAGGATGGGAAGCAAGGAAGAGAGAAAAGAAATGAAGATGAGAGAGGACGAGGAGGGAAGGAGGGTTCCCTGGTTGATGGAGTTGACCTTTGACCTTAGCTGCAGCTCCAACGCTGAAGAGAGAGTGAGAGAGAGGACATGATGAAGTAAGGAGGAGTGGGCGAGTTGGTGATGAGGTTGACCTCACCACCATCACCACCATGAGGTGTAACCTCGGTGACGCGCCACCGTGGCTAACGGATTAGCCGCCGTGCTAACTACCAGAGTGTGAGTCACAGGGGAGTCGTCAGGTGTGAGGAGCCATGAATCACCTGATGGAGGGGCCCTCAACCCCCCGTCCATCCTTAACTATAGACTGTCAAGGCCCCATCCTAATGATAATGCTCATCCTAGTGTGTGTGTGTGTGCGTGGGGGGGTGGGGGGTGTGTGCGTGGGTGGGGGGCACATTGTGTTTCCAGTTGTGGAGTTTTGTTTTTTTTCCTCACATCAGTGTCCCATTTACACCAGACCTGAGACCAGCTCTGGTGTGTGTGTGTGTGTGTCTGTGTCTGTGTGTGTGTGTGTGTGTGTGTCTGTGTGTGTGTGTGTGTGTGCGGTGGCACCAGGATCAAGATAAAGTCTCAACATGGAGCTAATGACGACTCAGCAGCTGTTTGGACCTCTTACTGGCACTGATCGCTCCTCACACACCCCCGTCCTCCTTTCCCTCTCTCTGTCTCTCTCTTCCTCTCTCTGTCTCTCTCTGTCTCTCTCTCTGTCTCTCTCTCTGTCTGTCTCTCTCTCCCTCTCTCTCCCTCTCTCTGTCTCTCTCTGTCTCTCTCTCTGTCTGTCTCTGTCTCTCTCTCTGTCTGTCTCTGTCTCTCTCTCCCTCTCTCTGTCTTTCTCTCCCTCTCTCTGTCTCTCTCTGTCTTTCTCTCCCTCTCTCTGTCTCTCTCTGTCTCTCTCCTCTCTCGCCCATTAAGCGAGCCTCCTGCTGAGCTCTGAAGCCGTTGCGTGCCGTGAATCCCTCGCACCAGGCAGCCCGAAAAACTTCTGAAGACAAACTCATGTTTTTGGGGGGGAGGAGGAGGAGGAAGCAAGGATGATGTGTGTGTGTGTGTGTGTGTGTGTGTGTGTGTGGTGAAGTCACTTACAGTCACTCAGATGTCTCTGATTACAGAGCGTTTTGCTGTGTCATCCTCTGAAGAGCGAGCTGCAGCTGTTTTTCATCTCATCTGCAGCTGCACCTGTTTACAGCTGAAGCTGATCTCAGCTCAGTTGGACACGGAGCCTCGCTGTCGGACAGAAGTGCTCTGTTGCCACTGTAAACTCCCTCTGAGACGTGATCTCCCATGATCCCCTGCAGGTGCAGACCTTTAACCCTTCTTGTCTGTGCTACTGGAAGCTCTGTGATTGGCCGCTTCCTATCAAGATGCATCCTGGGAAATAAGAGTCGACCTCCCTCCATCAGTTTGGACTGTAAGCTCCGGTCCAGGCCCAGTTACAGAGGGGTAAAGGTCAGGGGTCAAATGTTCCTCTGCTACACAGTAACAGACACAGTAACCACTGGATTTTTAACTGACTGTGCAGTTTGGTGCAGACGTTCATGTTTCCCTTCAGATGCTCGACACCAGTAACAAACGTTAGCATGCTAACATGCTAACACACTGTTTAATGTTGCACGTTAGCTCTGTCGCTGTGGTGATATGATCAGTGCAAATCAAAGTGAGCAGTAAAAGTCTACAAGTATAAAACATTAACTGAAAGCACAGCCCCACAGAACCAGATGTTTCGTGTCCATCCAGGTGTGTCAGTCCTTCACCTGTGTGTGAGGACATGACACACACACACACACACACACACACCTGGAGCAGCTGCTCTCACTATCGATGACTGGTTTCCTGTTTCCCTTCAGCCCGACGTCCTGCAGACGGATCATCATTCACAGTGAAGTGGATGTTTTCCTCCCCAACGCTGTGTGTTTGTGTCGAGCTTCTCCACCACAGACAAAGGAAACACACAGAACCTCCACCACCTCCACCTCCACCCCTCCTCGCTCCGTCCGTCCTTTTCTGCCTCTGTAATAGGATTTCCATCCATTAGATCTTTTATCATGACCTCCATGCATGTTAAGGAGAGAGAGATGAGCTGAGGTGTATTGATGCACAGAGCTGATAGGGAATCAATAGGCCTATAAAATGGACAATCAGGCAGTGAGGCGGTGGGAGGGGTGGGGGTGTGGTGTGTCTGTGGGGGGGATATTACCTCTGTCTGTGTGCCTGTCTGTCTCACTGCAGCGTGTCCTGGTTAAAGTGTAAATGTGTGCGTTCGTCGTCAGAGTCAGAAAATAATCAGGAGAGAATCACAAAGGTGGAAGAAGTCACCAGAAGAGCCTTACCTTTCAGAATAAAACACCCAATCATGGTTTTAGGATCAGTTTTC
This sequence comes from Caranx ignobilis, assembly GCA_021432705.1. Taxonomy (NCBI): domain Eukaryota; kingdom Metazoa; phylum Chordata; class Actinopteri; order Carangiformes; family Carangidae; genus Caranx; species Caranx ignobilis. Next base: position 1,062,495 of record MU270014.1, read on the forward strand.
CTTTCAGAATAAAACGTCTGAGCATCAGTTTCTGCTCAGAACAAACCTGAGTGTGCGTGCAGGTAAAATGTCAGACGTCTTGCTCTCAGGTGAAAGCTCCGCAGCACGGCTGCGTTCAAGGTCAAAGTTGACCCATCAAGTTCAATACTCTGTGGTTAAAGGCAGAAAGAGACGTGACAGAGGGCGTTTAAAGATTTTTATAAGGGGGGGTGGAGGGGGTGAAGGCTGTGGGGGGGTACACACAAATCTCTCCCGTATGACCTCTGACCTTTCAGACAATGGCCTGGTCGTGCTGGCGTCTCCTCCTGCTCTGTGACACAGTTACTCCCATCTGGACAAGTGTGTCACACACACACACACACACACACACACACACACACACACACACGTACAATTGCATAAAGAGCATTTATTCATGTGTGTGATCTGTGTGTGTGTGTGTGTGTGTGTGTGTGTGTATAGACAGGTGTGTGTGTGTGTGTGTGTGTGTGTGTGTGTGTGTGTGTGTGTGTGTGCGTGTGCTGACTCAGCTGCTTTTACTCTCTCGTATAAAACACTACGTCCCAGATGCCATTAATTTTCCTCCCTGCACGACTCTTCTTCTCTTTCTATTTATTTACATCTCACACACACACACACACAGCTGTGTTACTGACTCCATACATCTTGACGCCCCTCTGGTCTGTGTGAGCCTCTGTTGCAGCAGAGCTGAGAGCAGCTTCACCTGATGCTTCATTCAATTTACTGTCAAACCAACAAAGAAGAAAATCTGACCTTCGTCTCTCAGTTTGTTTTGGTTGGTGCAACACAGGTGGTGTCTGTGCTCCCTCCTCCTTCTCCTCCTCCTCCTCCTCCTCCTCCTCCTTTTCCTCCCTGCAGCCTCTCCTCCTCCTCCTCCTTCTCCTCCCTGCAACCTCTCCTCCTCCTCCTCCTCCTCCTCCACCTTCTCCTCCCTGCAGCCTCTCCTCCTCCTCCTCCTCCTCCCAGCAGCCTCTCTCCTCCTCCTCCTCTTCCTCCCTGCAGTCTTCTCCTCTCTCCTCCTCCTCCACAGAGTGTTTTCCTTCGTGCTCCAGACTCACCGTCGCTGTTGTTGAGTGCAGGACAGTATAAGTGTGATCTGTGTGATCCAGCTGTGCAGCTCTGGATGTGTTCACATTTACATTATTGACCACCTGTCTCCATTGTGTCTGAGAGAGAGAGAGAGAGAGAGAGAGAGAGAGGGAGAGAGGGAGAGAGAGAGAGAGAGGCAGAGAGAGATGTGGGAAATTACAGAGGCTGTCCCAGTCAGAATGGACCTGTCCGTCAAAGCAGCCAAGCGTGCACATCACCACTGTCACACACTCAGCTGCTCACACAACCAACATGATGCGACTGTTCACAGGGTCACAACTCTTCTCTTATTGGTTGACTTGGACTCAGTGACGTGGTGATCAGATGTTGTGACGCTTGTTTTTAAAGATCCAGAAGATCATAAAACCACCTCGGTGTCATGGATGGAGGGATGGAGAGATGGAGGGATGGATGGAGGGATGGAGAGATGGAGGGATGGAGGGAGGGATGGAGAGATGGATGGATGGAGGGATGTTTGGGAACAATGCTCTAAGCTAACTCCACCATCTCCAGCTCTGTCCACAGACTAGAGGTCGATTTCACTGTGAGAAAGTTAAAACGACTCCTGAGTCTGAGACCAGGACTGAGACCAGGACTGGGACCAGGACTGGGACCAGGACTGGGACCAGGACTGAGACCAGGACTGAGACCAGCACAAAGTCCAAGACTTGAACAGGGGGGACACTGATCCTTCAGTCCCTGTGAGCTCCACACTCTGCTCTCTCTGTCCTATTGTTAGCAGTGGCACTCGCCCCCCCCCGCCCCCCCCCCCACACACACACACACACACACACACACCAGCACAGGGACCTGAGGAGACTTCCCATGGACATGGAGGGCACAAGGTCAAGACACGGGCAGACATAAATCTGTAGCCTCACCATCCATCCCACGACCCCCCCCCCCACCACCACCACCATCCACTCACCCCCACCCTATCTACAACACACACTCACACACACACTCTCTGACACACACACACACACAGGCGTCCGGCTAACAATAGGCCCTCTCCATCTGGGTGTAAATAATGATGATACTGTGGTGGTGAATGGGGCCCTGTGTCCAGGCGATAAGCCCAATATAGTTATAGCAATATAGGGAGGGGGGAGAGGACGAGGGTGGTGCGGGGGGGCATTATCCTTTATCTGTGTCATGGCTTACCCTGTGTGTGTGTGTGTGTGTGTGTGTGTGTGTGTCATACTCTTAATTATTAATGCTTGAGCCTTCACCGTTTTTTCTCATTCATCTCCTCTTAGCCAATTCTGCAGTCCCCCCTCCCTCACACTCTCTCCCCTCCAGTCTCCCCCCTCCCTCCCCCATGCCTCACCTCCATCCCCTATAATATTGCTTTTGTTCTCTCTCTCCTGTGTTGCCTGGTGTTGTGTACGTCCTGGAGCTCTCATTGTTCTCTGATGTCCCCTTCTTCTTCTTCTTCTTCTTCTTCTTCTTCTTCTTCTTCTTCTTCTTCTTCTTCTTCTTTCTTCTCTCTTCTTCTTCTCTTCTCTTCTTCTTCTTCTTCTTCTTCTTCTTCTTCTTCTTCTTCTTCTCCTTCTCCTTCTTCTTCTTCTTCTTCTTCCTCTTCTTCTTCTCCTTCATCTTCTTCCTCTTCTTCTTCTTCTTCTTCTCCTTCTTCTTCTTCTTCTCCTTCTTTTCCTCCACTGTTTAGCTTCATTTGCATGTTTCTCTTTAATCACATTGACTATCAATTAGCCCCAGATGATAAAACCAGAGTGGCCTCCTTGTTAACCTTTGTGTCATTATTGTGGGCGGAGCTTCAGCTTTGCTCTGTACATTAGCGACACAGGTGTGCTTCACTTGGACAGGTCTACAGTTATAATGGTTTAATGTCCACCTTCAAACGGTGAGACAAACAAAGCTGTCATGGCCGCCGCTGCCTCCTACGTCTCTGTTCCCTAAGTCCTTTATTTTCATTGTTGATCATGTAGCTTTAAAGTTCATCTCCAAACCTAGATCAGGCCTTTAGCCCCGCCCACCACCACCTGTTGGCTCCAGGTGAAAGAGGAGAGAGAATCGAGATGGTCAGAGGAGGAAGCATCAGAGAGACTCAGTCGTAGTTAGCACTTTTCAGAACGGTTTGTACAGTTGGACTTTATTTAGAATGGTTAGCACAGCTAGCATGTTTTACAACAGTTAGCACAGTTAGCATTTTTAGAGGTATTGGTGTTATTAGCATCTTTTAACAGAAAATTTAATCAGTGAAATTTAAAGGTTTTAGCCAAAAAGTCAAGATTTCACTTTCATGGTTTCAGTGACTTTTAAGGAGTTTAAGGGGTTTAAGAACTTTAAGGAGTTTAAGGCGTTTAAGGACTTAGAGGAGTTTAAGGGAGTTTAAGGGTTTAAGAACTTTAAGGACTTAGAGGAGTTTAAGGGAGTTTAAGGGGTTTAAGAACTTTAAGGACTTTAAGGAGTTTAAGGGGTTTAAGGAGTTTAAGGACTTTAAGAACTTTAAGGGGTTTAAGGAGTTTAAGGAGTTTAAGGATTTTAAGGTGTTTAAGGAGTTTAAGGGAGTCCTGAAGCTCTGAGAGCAGAGGAGTAAAAGTTGACTGAGTAGAAACTGAGAGCGATGTGTCGAAGCTGAAGTTGTCAGTCTTTTTGATTGACAGTGTCGTCATGTCGACCGTATACCTGTGATCTCATGGCCTGTGACATGTGTGAGAAGTGTAAAATGGTGCTGCCTTCAAACCCATTTAACTGCCCTGCACCTCCTGCGCCACCTGCACCACCTGCGCCTGCACCTCCTGCCCCCGGCCTCCTCCAGCTCTAATCTGATTACAGTGACTTCTCACTGAGTTCTGAGTTTTGACTTTTCCGCGCGGCCTGCTGTCAGATCTCTTCACGGCTGTCTGGACGGAGGAGCGCCGGCACCTCTCCAGCTCCTCATGGCTCAGACAGCCATGAGAAGATCTGATATGTGCCATGACCGAACCCGCGGCGTGAACATGCACCCGTTAAAAACAGCCCGCATTTCATGTGGAAAAGTCGGAGCCGTCGGAGGAGGAGGAAACTTCCTGCTGCATCATGGGACCTGGAGTTTCACAGAGGGACCAGATTTGTGCTTTTACAGTTTTTTAATCCTCAAAATACCTAAATGAAAGAGCTTAAAGCCCCCAGGGGGAGAGGGGGGAGAGGAAGGGAGAGGGGGGGTTCACAGAAATACTCAGAACTAACTTGCTTTTCTCCTCAGAACCACTTTGGGATCCGACTGTGTCAGAAAGATTTGAACTAAAATCCATTTTGGGGCTGAAACAACAGAAAGAGAGAGAGAACGAGTTCACAGCTCGACTTCTGGGAAATTTAATATCACAGTGTGTGTGTGTGTGTGTGTGTGTGTGTGTGCTGTCATGACTCATCTCTTCAGATTACTGACCATTTATTTCAGTAATCACTGCTTTGAATGAGCATGTGTGGGAGTTGATGCTGGTGGCGTGTGTTTGTACATGCAACCAAAGCTGCTGTTTACATCTCGTCCATCATGGCTGAGGCGAACGTGAGGTTCAAACCTGCTGCACCTCGTCTGTGCTGCAGCAGAACCTGGTCCTGGTCCTGGTCCTGGTCCTGGTCCTGAGTTCCACCTTAGACACAGACTCAGTTCTGAGCCCTGTAAACATCTACGTTCCGTTCACTGGACTCATTGAATCCACTACGCCGCAGAGAATAGTCCCCAGCTCTCTCCTCCCATTGGCTGCAGACTACAGCGGCTCTTTAAAAGCGTTCAGACATAGAAAGTGACAGCAGCCTCTCACTCTGAGTGTGTGTCATGTTTTTCAAGGTCATCAGTGAAGTAGCTGTTCGTCTGGAAGCACAGATGCTTCAACGAGCTGCATAAATGTCGCAAAACACACACACTCTCACACACACACACACACACACACACACACTGGTCACCAGTTGTGAGTAGCGTCTCCGCCCCGGGGCAGAGCTTTCATGCTACATTTCCACCAATCCTCCAAACCTCGACCACTAATCCATCATTTTGGACACACAAGTGCACACTTTGCAAATACACACACACACACACACACACACACACACACATACACATACATACACACATAATCCTACATATACATTCACTTCACCCCCCCCACCCCACAACACACACACACACACACACAGTGAAGCATGATCTCTCTTTTACTTGTGTCCACGTGCATGTTGTTTCTGCCGGTGGCCACTCACTGGTCCTGCTCTGCTGGCCACTGGGCCTGAGCAGGAAGCAGCTGCTCAACCTGATAAGACGTGCTGGACACACACACACACACACACACACACACACACACACACACACCGTTACAGTCCATTTAAAATCATGTTCGTCTAGATGAACACATCTCCTGCTCCTGAGCTCGCAGTCGTCTCCTCGAAGCTTCGGGCTCAGAAACTCTCTCTGTGGTTTTCACACTCGATGTTTTGGTCCAGACTCAGAGTGGATGAAGTGACGAGGTGAATATTGATCTATCTCTCCTGTGTGTGTGTGTGTGTGTGTGTGTGTGTGTGTGTGTGTGTGTGTGTGTGTGTGTGCAGGACGACACACCAGGACGTGATTCATCCAAAATGAACTTCATTTAAACTGATGTTGGGTCAATAAACCGAGGAAAACACTGAGCGTCTGGAAAGTGAATTAATTAAGTAAATGAAAGAGCGAATTAACAGTAATTAGACAGAGAAAACAGTGTGTGTGTGTGTGTGTGTGTGTGTGTGTGTGTGTGTGTGAGACACACACACGGTGCATGGCGTCTCTCTGTGTAAAGCCTGATTAATACATGTTACAGCTGACCTCTCTAATCTTATTACACAATCTGCTCATAGCGCACACACACACACACACGCACACACACACACACACACACTGTCTCTGATGAATGACCTGTTTGGATGAAATTCATTCATTGCTCTTAATGACTCAGGCTGAAGCCACAAAATTCACTGATTCATATTTAACGTTGATGTTTAAAGCTGCGAAACAACTTCAAAGTAAAACACACAAATATCTGTAAAACATCTGGAGCCAAAGAGAACGGAGGCAGACAGACGTGACGAATCATCAGAGCCCAGGTTTGAGTTTTTCTCATCTCTGGAGTCGATGTGAACGATCAGTAAACTCAAAGACGGTGCGTTTAAGAACCCCTGACTCTGTCGTTTGACTTTTATCAGAGTTGAATCTTCGTTTCCCTGAAAACAAACGAGTCATTTCTGCACCAGAAACCAGCAGGTTGATGTTTTGATGTTCAGGAGCTGTAACACTGAATATTGAATCTGCAGCCGACAGATGTTGAGTGATGAATATCACTTGGTGTCGTCCAGATGCTGCATCATGAAGGAACTGGTTAACTACAGTTCAACAGCTTCTGTGAAAATGCAGAGAAATTTGAGGGATTGTTGTTGAAAATGGAGTCGAGAACATCGACTCATGGAGACCAGACCTGCTCTGATGGCGTCCGACGCCTCTGGTCCAGATGTTTACAGCTGTGGAAGTTAGAGGTGAGGAGAGCTTTGCTGACACTCGGCCTGCTGCAGTTTATCTGAGCAATGTTTGCATCATTATATCTTAACTATGTATTTATATGTTAAGCGTTTTGTCTTTATAATCCTGGACTGTGTACGACCTCCCTGAAACATAGAAAGATTATAATAAAAGAGCTCAACAGGAAGTCGGTTCCTGGCGGCGCCGTCGACAATGAGAGCTGTGAGCTCTTATTGTTGAAAGAGCAGTGCAGCTGTGAATCCTCCACCTCTCTGACACAGGCCGTTCGCTCTGCTGCTGCCGGGCTTTAAGGTTTAGGAAGACATGAAATATTAATGTTGGGGAGTGGGAGGAGGGAACCGTCCGGCCCCCGGTGCGTGCCGTGGGTTTTACATTTGTCTTTTTTAATTTGCGTTCGCTCAGGATTTGTGGTCGTCAGTGTCGGCCCACAACCGGGCCGTAATTATTCAGCAGACGACATGTGGGTGACAGAGTGGCCTAGATAGAAGAGCGCAGCAACACAAGAGGTTGAATGTATGTCGGGGGGGGTTACTGTGTCTGCTTCATCTCAACACATGAAGCCTCAGAAAATAAATAAGGAAGTAAACCTGGATCCAGCAGACTGGGCTCCTGAACTTCATCACTGACAAACTGACTTTCCAGCTTCACCTGGATGCTGTTTGTAAGAATTCACACTCGCATCTGATCGAGGTGTCCCACAGGGATCCATGTTGGGCCTCCTGTTTTTTCCACTTCAGTGCACCAGTGTAGATTTTCTACACTGGTTTCAAGTCCCACATGTTGACTTTTGTGTATTTATAACACATACTTCAATTTTACTGCTTTGTACCACACGTTATCACACGTTACAGGGGTTTAATCCATGTGACAGCACAAACGTCTGTGCTGTCACATGGATGTTCAGATGCTCAGTTACACTTTCAGTTCACCGTCTCTCTGTCAGCTGGAGAGGCAGGAGGGAACTGGGCCCTTGTGTCTCCAGCCTGGTCCCTCACTTTGCTGTGTCCCCGGCCTGGTCCTTCATGTTAATGGCTGAGTTCCAGTCCGGTCTCTCACAGACCACAGACTGTATATGAGTTAGGCTCCTTCATGTGAAGTGTGTCAGTGTCCCATTGTCACATCATCAAGTCAGTTCATGCTCTCTCACTGTCAGTCAGCACTGACACTGACTTTACTGAAAATTACCCACAGTTCATAGCGATGTGAACCGATCACGTTCCGGTAGTGGTTCGGGTTCCAGTACCGGTTCGGGTGCCGGTACCGGTCCCGGTACGGGTACCGGTTCGGGTGCCGGTACCGGTACCGGTCCCGGTTCTGGTCCCGGTACCAGTTCGGGTTCTGGTCCCGGTCCCGGTTCTGGTCCCGGTACCGGTACCGGTTCGGATGCCGGTACCGGTTCGGATCCCGGTACTGGTACTGGTACCGGTTCGGGTTCTGGTACCGGTACCGGTTCGGGTACCGGTCCCGGTACCGGTTCGGGTCCCGGTACTGGTACCGGTTCGGGTTCCGGTTCCGGTCCCGGTACCAGCACCCGAATCGGGACCGGAATCCGAACCGGTACTGGCACCCGAACCGGTACCGGGACCCGAACCGGGACCGGTACCCGAACCGGTACCCGCACCCGAACCGGTACCGGACCAGGACCGGTACCGGCATCCGAACCGGTACCGGTACCGGGACCCGAACCGGTACCGACATCCGAACCGGTACCGGTACCGTACCGGGACTAGAACCGGGACCGGTACCGGCAGCCGAACCAGGACCGGTACTGGAACCCGAACCACTACTGGAACGTGATTGGATTTTCTACACAGATGACAGCAGTGTTTATGTTGTAGGGAAATAAATGCTTATTCCAGGCTCTGGCTGCTCTTCATGACCTCCAGACCTCAGACAGGAAACGTCCACAGCACCTCGAGATGCTTTGGGTTTTAGAGGCTGAAGAACTCACAGTGTTAATGCTGACTCACCATCTTACCTGTTTAATCAGAAAGTCCAGGACTTTTTTGGAGGTCAGCGATGACCTCATGGAAACTGCATCACAAAGTCCCACATGTTGACAACAGCAATACAACACATACTTCAATTTTACTGTTATATAACACACGTTATCACACATGTTACAGGGGTTTAATCCAGTGAAGCACAAACGTCTGTGCTGAACTTCTTGTAGCTGTTTGACATAAATCACCTAAACTCAAGCTCCTTTCTGTCTCAGCTCCTGTGCCCTGCAGAGTGTCCATGCTCTGCCTGTCCTCCTCATCTGTCCACTACAGTCAGCAACGCCTTCATCTTCTCAGTGACTGTGGAGCTTCCTACATGTTTTGTCCTGAGGCTCTATCTTTATCATTAAAATAACAAAGTGCTCTGAGAACACATTATTTGGCCTCCGTATTGTTTATGGGGTCGGAAGTGGACCGTGAACATTTTTGAGATTTTCAAGTGGGAGTTGGAAAAGTTTGGAAACCACTGAGATAAGTGATAAGTGCATAGATGTGGATTGAACTCTGTCGCCAGTGTCCTTAAACCGTTGTTTCAGATTGGAGCCGCAGAGGATCTGGTCGAGCCCTGACAGGTCACTGTGAGGTTCATCAGACTAAGTGAGGACACTGTAAAATCCCATTAGAAGTAAGGCCTCCTGAAGCAGCTCTAATTACTGGAGCCTGCTCTGTCTATGGATGTGTCTCACATTCATGACTCTGTGGATAGAGTGAGCTATTGAACTAACAGGCTCACCTGGATTAGCTCTGCCCGGCCTCTGCTGTCCTGGACTGAACCGGGGGGAGGATGCCTGGTCTCTCTCAGGTCTGACGCTCTTCTCCCTCTGGAAGAATAAAATGTTGGAGCTGTAGTTTCTTCAAAGGCTCTGACACTGCTCTGTTAACTTTTATGGAGAGCTTATATAACCGGGTTGAGTGGACCGAGGCATTTGCCCGTTAGCTAAACCATCCATTTAGTGCCCACAGCTCTCTCTGCAGCTCTTTACACTCATTTAAGTTTCCAGCCAGAAACTGTTGGACACAGAATAAAACGTCTCCTCCACACTCTGAGCAACAAACATCGTCCAGAGCTCAGCGGCTCCCAACAATCTCATTAATCCAGTATGTTCCACCGTTATCTTGTCAGCAGATTATGTTCTCAGACTAATGTGTTTGCAGAGATGGACCTCTGCAGCCTCCGAAGACGGTCCTGTCCAGTGGCAGCGAGAAGACTCTCCACGGATTAAAAACCAGTTCAGAGTCCGACTGTGAACAGCGTCTGGTTGTGATCTGAGTGTGAATGGTCATTTTCACTTTTTATTACCTGAAGTGGACGCTGTGATGGTTGTTGGGTCTTGTCCCTTTATAGTATGATCCGATGGCCAGTCGTCTCCATAGCAACACAGCAGTGGTGACAGCGCTTCACATGAAATATTGCACATGCAGTTTTGATCACTTTGTGATTAGTTGTGTCCTCTGTCTGTTGCAGTCCTAAGATCTGCACGGCTTCAGCTGGCCCCTTCATTACAGTTAGAACCCTTTTATTTTGAAAACTCCTGGGTTGTGTTTTATTTTGAAATCTCTGACCGGGAACTGAGGTCTTGTAAACGTTGATGTCAGGACCCATGGAGACTCCTGATTGATTGATTGATGACTGATTACTGCCTCATGTTTCTATAACACACACTGTGGAACAACCAGCCTCAGCTTTCTGCTGCGACCTTTTCACATCAGGTGAGACTCAGAGGTTTCAGGTCAGTGAGGGAAACAGTGACGATGAGGAGTAAAATCATCAGCTGTGATTTTCCCTCCAAGCTGCTGTTTCATCTGGAGCTGTTGGGCCTGGTCCGTCACTTTGCTGTGTCCCCCGGCCTGGTCCGTCATGGTCCAGGTACCGGTTCTGGTCCCGGTATCGGTTCGGGTCCCGGTACCGGTTCGGGTCCCGGTACCGGTTCGGGTCCCGGTATCGTTCTGGTCCCGGTACCGGTTCTGGTCCCGGTATCGGTTCGGGTCCCGGTACCGGTTCGGGTCCCGGTACCGGTTCTGGTCCCGGTATCGGTTCGGGTCCCGGTATCGGTTCTGGTCCCGGTACCGGTTCGGGTCCCGGTTCTGGTACCGGTCCCGTTCTGGTACCGGTCCCGGTTCGGGTCCCGGTACCGTTTCTGGTCGCGGTACCGGTTTGGTTTCTGGTACCGGTTCGGGTTCTGGTCCCGCACCGGTCCCGGTTCGGGTCTCGGTACTAGTTCGGGTTCCGTTCCGGTCCCGGCACCGAACCGGAACCGGTACCGGAACCAGAACCGGGATCGGTACCGGGACCCGAACCGGGACCGGTACCGGGACCCGAACCGGGACCGGTACCGGGATCGGACCGGTACCGGGACCAGAACCGATACCGGAACCAGAACCGGGACCGGTATCGGGACCAGACCGGGACCGTACCAGAACCGGATCGGTACCGGGACCGGTACCGGCACCAGAACCGGGACCATAACCGGGACCAGAACCGATACCGGGACCGGAAACGGGATCGGTACCGGGACCC
>MU270014.1:1078634-1083634 GCA_021432705.1 Caranx ignobilis
GACGCAGGACGCCACGGACAGTTTTACTGCTGTACGTTTTGTTTTCAGTGTAAACATTCAAACTCAAAAAAACAGTAGACGAGCGTCATGTATTGGGTGACGTAGGTCACATGGTTGGACATACAGGAAGTACAGCCATGAGGCGTGTGATGTTCACCTGTTCTGTCTGACTTTGGACAAGAGACAAAGTCAAAGAAGAAGCTTGGTGCTGGTGATAGGGTTCACAGAGCACGGTCTGGACCAACAGCTGTTAACTCTGCCTAACTTAGAGTTGAGTTCATTCATGTGTTGAACAGGGACAATGCAACACTAATCAACAGTATGTAGAAACTGGCCGGATGTTAAAGGAAACCTGAACTAAATTAATCATGAAAATACAAATGACATATGAATTTACACAGTAACAAGTAAAACATAGCAGCAGTGACATCAAACACAAAGGAGCCAGTCTTAAGTACACAGTGTAACCAGACAAGCACACGCACAGTATAAAGCATGTTAGCCCTGGTTAGCAGCATGCAGCTAGCAGGCAGGTGTGTACAAACAGTAGCAAGCACTGTGCAGGACATGTAGGCTACAGCTGTGTTTATGAGGCGTACATTAAATCTGCAGACTGTTCCTGAGCCGAGGAGTTCACGTGTCTGTTTCTGTGACACTCGTCTGACCCGGCGTTGATGTAGAAATGTAGATCACGCCAACGATCCTGTAAATCCACAGTATCCATCTCAGCAGGTGTGTGTTTGGATGTGAGTGTGCAGTAATCCCTGTATTATAGGCCTCCTAAATACATGTTTGCACCTCTCTAAGCTCATAGTTAAGCTTCCATATCATTTACTGGAACTGCGCTTACTTCACTGTCAGTCGCTTCGTGTTTGTAAAACGGCACCTTCTTCCTCATCTGGAGCTCAATGAGCAAACAAACTGCAGCTCCACAAACACATCGCTGCGGCGATCAAAGGGAATTCAGTTCCCATGGTCGCTGTAACCGAGGGGCTTTACAATGTGAACAGAGCTGCGTTAGTTTTAATGTGTCAGTGTTTTAAACGGTGCAGGTGGACAGATCACAGAGTCTCTCAGAAACATTAGACTCTCGCTGCTGGACATTTTCCTAACAACAACCTGGGTTTTAAATGTGTTTTTCCTGCCCTTCACTGATAACAGAGTTGTGACAACCTCAACAACAGGGGCTGGCACTTCCTGTATTTTTCATGTGGACTACAAATCCCATGAGCAAACAGAAACCATCGGTGTGAGTCCATCTCCACCTGGTCTGCAGCTCCCAGTCCTTAGCCCTTTGGATCCTCCTGAAGGAAAGCTGTTGCTGTTGTTGTTAGCATTGTTAGCTAATGTGATCGTTTAGGTGTGAAAGCAACAAAACAACACGCAGAAGCTGCACAACACTGTTGGTACGACTCATGTAAAAACACCAAAACAGTCTGATGTTCAGCTTTTATTCACTGTTGAAGCACAGGGCGGCCATCTTGGTTGCACCATTAAGGCACAGCTAACATGGAAATACTGGATTTGTTAGGGGACTATTTTCAGTGGCGGATCAAGATGGTGTGTTAAGGTGCAGCAGTGTGGTTCGTTGACATGATGTTGTGTTTTTGGAGTTAGATCATACGCTGAGGCTCTGGAATGACCTTTGACCTTCTTATGAAAACAGACTTTGATCTGACGTGAAGTGTTTTATTTCTCTGTTTGAGTGTTTGAAAAACGACTCCATGAATAAACATAATCATCACAGGGTTTGTTCACAGTATGAATGTTTTAGTCTGTAGTTTTCATCAGCAGCCGTCTCCTCCTGCAGATATGGATTAAACCCAGCGTGGTCATTGAGCAGTGATGGATTACATAACGCAGCTCCCTGCCTCAAGCTGCTGATTTCCATACCTGTATGGAAATGACCAGAAGCCGGTGTCTGCCTGCAAGGTGGGGAAAGTGCATCCACAAATGTAAAACCACTCAGGTGTTCTCTGGAAAATCAAAAGGAATAAAAGAGCGAGCACATACGATAAATACTGAAAACTGTTCGTGTAGCCGTTGTGTTTGTTTTATAGAAACCTCCCATCATGTCTCACCTCCACGTCAGTCTGGTCCTCTGCTCTGGCCCTGGTGCAGCATCCACCTGCATCAGGGCCAGAGCTAATGTGCTGTGTTTAACTGGTCATCTCCAGCATCACTGTAAATGAGACCTTCAGCCACACACAGCTGTAATCTGTCTATATTATACATCCATATACAGGCAAGGGACAACATGTGGACTCCCCATTGAATATAAGGTTCTTTATGTAGAAATCCTAACAAATCAGCATTAGTTCTTATCACGTTATACTTATTTTCTAAATTATGTAATTTTATTGCTTATGCAAAAACTACAAGCTTGTTGTTGTTGTGTAGGTTGTGCAGCTCCATCAGCTTTATCCTTAAATAGAAGAGCTGATATTTTCATATTGACGTCTCTTAACAAAGAACAAAACATTTAATGACGTGTCCAAACTTCTTCACATGACATTTAAAACAATAGCTTAATGTCTTCATCCATCCATCCATCTTCATGTCTGTGTGACACAGTCCTCCGGTTGAACTTGTCGGGGGGAGAAGGTGGAGACCTCACAGGACAAACCACAGGATTTGTGACCTGCTCTCATGAGGCTCAGCTCATTTCCCTACTGGCTTTTAAAGAATTCACCCTCCTGCGCATGCGCGTACAGGCCCGGAGAGAGCCGGGGCTCGACCACTGCGAACCGTGACACGGGTATATGTGTGTGTGTGTGTGTGCGTGGGGGGGGGGGGGCACGGTTAGAAGCGTAACACAGCGCAACTCCCCAGTTTCAGTTATCTAACAGCGATGTCGTTCAGTAGAGTAACGACATATCTGTGTCTCTCTTTCACTCTGTGTTACGGTTGAAGAAGTTTTGTCCCCCCCCCCGCGCGCCGCGGCCGGGTGGTACGGTCCAGCCGTTGCCAGCCTCCGCCTCCTCCTCCTCCTCCTCCTCCAGCCTCCTCAGTGTCAGTGCTCTTCTTATAATGACGCCGTCGAGCCGCCGGTGTCCGCGGAGGAGAGGGAGAGGAGCTGAGATGTAGAGCTGGCATCTACCGTCCCACCGGTTCCAGGGCGCTGCTGTGTGTATATATATATATATATGTGTATATGTACATACACAGGGAGCCTTCATGAAGTTATCACCGCTGTCAACATGTCGGAGGCAGCGGCCGCAGCCCGGTGCTCGCTGTACACAGTCCGTCTATTTATTCCAGTCTGAAGCAGGAATTCAGATCCCAGACTCCCCAGTAGACAGATAGAGCCGCTGGTCTGATCCAGAGTGGAGGGGGGGCGGGGGGGCTCCTGTTTGTTGGCGTTTACTGTTTATTTAATTTAATTTTATTTTATTTCTACGGGTTTTTCACACGTTCGCGTTTTATAAGCCTTTTTTTTTGTTGGTCTTCTCTGTGGAGGAAGATTTGTGAGACTCAGAGCTGAGAGCATGTACAACACGGTGTGGACCGCGGAGAGAGCCGGGAGGACGGAGACTGGAGGGACGTGATGATGCCCTACTCCACCGAGCTCATATTCTACCTGGAGATGGACCAACCGCCAGGTAAGAGAGAGGCCCGCGGGACCCGGGGGGCGGGGGGCGGGGGGGGGCTAGTAGCCGACACAGTGGACGTTAGCTAGCCCGGGAGGAGAAGGGGGGCGCGTGAGATGGAGGTGTTGCGTTCAGGGTCTCATTCAGATCAGGGGAAAGTTTTTATTTTATTAAAGCACAAATCTCTTCTGCTGCTGCTAAACTACCACCACCCCCCACCCCCCCTCTCTCTGTCCGTCGGTGGTGCTCAGCCGTGTTTGGGTCGTCTTCTCCGAGGGTGGTGGTGGGGGGGGGTCTGTCTGCTCATTCATGGAGACATTTTTAACCCTTTATTTTGTTTGCTAATTAGCCGTTAGCTCGGTTCGGGTTCTTGCTCGGTCTGGTCGCGGGAAGCAGCGGGGAACCGAGGGGACTCTGACTTAGCGACATTTTGTGTGTCACTTCAGCCATTATAACAGTTTCCACATGACATGACAGCGACCTGAGCCCCTCTCTGGCCCCGGCCCCCCCGGCCCCGGCCCCCCGGCTCTCTGGCCCCGGCCCCCCCGGCTCTCTGGCCCCAGCTCCGGCTCTCTGGCCCCGGCCCCCCGGCTCTCTGGTCCGTTTAGTGAAGCTGTCTTCCTGGTTCACTCTGGAGCTGCAGCAGCAGTCCTCCCTCCAGACAATAGCCTGGTCCCATCGTGCAGTACCCGCCACCTCTCTCTGCACATCTGCTACTGATTTTATATGAGAAATGAACAGGAAATCAGACATTAAACACAGCCTGAGCTGTTGTTGTTGTTATTATTATTATGGGATAGAAATCCATCAGAGCTCAGTGCAGCCTCCTGGAGCCCAGCACCTGGAGCCCAGCACCTGCAGCTCTCCTGCACCTTCAGCATAAAATCTGTCACTTACTCACTTTGCATTAAAACTAAATTAAAATCGTCTCCATCCGGACAGCAGCACCGTGTGTGTGTGTGTGTGTGTGTGTGTGTGTGTGTGTGTGTGTGTGTGTGTGTGAGACAGTAAAAGCTCTGGAGCGTTTTATAACCATAACACCCTCCAGTGACGCGCAGCTATAACTCTTTAATTCTTTGTGCTCCTTTATGACCAACTGTCAACAGCCACCACTGAATGTGCTTCATTCATTCATTCATTCATTCCTCAGCAATTGTGCCAGTGTCATTTGACCCCCCCATCTCTCCTCCTCCTCCCCCCCCCCCCCACACACACATACAGTTTGCCCAGTAGCTCTATCCATTTTCTCCTCTTTTCTCTCCCTCCATCTGTCCATTGAGATGTTGGTGTATCTGCAGCCACCATGAAGTCACTGTATTATTGTGTCTCAGCTGTGGCACAGTGCCCCCCCCCCCCCCCCCCCCTCCCCCCCATTCCCTCAGGACAAGATGCTCTGCTGCTACATCCTGG
>MU270014.1:1088634-1141134 GCA_021432705.1 Caranx ignobilis
TGTGTGAGTGTGTGTGTGTGTGTGTGTGAGTGTGGTGTGTGTGTGTGTGTGAGTGTGTGTGAGTGTGTGTGAGTGTGTGTGAGTGTGTGTGTGTGTGTGTGTGTGAGTGTGTGTGTGTGTGTGTGTGAGTGTGTGTGTGTGTGTGTGTGTGAGTGTGTGTGAGTGTGTGTGAGTGTGTGTGTGTGTGTGTGTGAGTGTGTGTGTGTGTGTGAGTGTGTGTGTGTGTGTGTGTGTGTGTGTGTGTGTGTGTGTGTGTGTGTCACTGTTTACCTGTGTGTAACACTCACCACCTGCTGCAGACACCAAACCAGCTTCTGTGCTCATATTTGCACGTGAAGCTGGTTTCACACTCATTTCCTGGTCCAGCTGTTTGTGCTCGGTCGAGTCCAGATGTCTCCGCTCCTGACGTCCCCTCTCTGTCTCTGTCCGTCTCTTCCAGCTCTTCCTCCAAAGCCGGCGAAGTCCCAGCAGTCCTCCTCCGTGGTCGGCAACAACGGCGCCAAGGACGGGGGAGGGGCAGGAGGCTCGCTGCAGGAAGCTGAGTGGTACTGGGGCGACATATCCAGGTGAGAGGCCGAGACGTACGGTGGCCCTGAGGGGTCAACTCACTGCAGCTTCAGGAGGACACAGCGAAGGGAGGGACCAGGCTGAAGGCTAATGCTAAGCTAACAGTCCATGTGGTCCCTCGCTTTACTGTGTCCCCAGAAACACTTCCTGTTGGAACCTGTGGCGGTGCAGAGGGCCTCGGCTCGGTCACATGACCAGCTCCCCTGCGGCGTGGACGGTCAGCGTGCCCCCCCCTCTCACTCCCTCTCGCTCTGTGTCCTGTTTCAGGGAGGAGGTGAACGATAAGCTCAGAGACATGCCTGACGGGACCTTCCTGGTGCGGGACGCCTCCACCAAGATGCAGGGCGACTACACGCTGACGTTAAGGTACAGACACCAGCTGACCGCAGGGCGTCCTCCTCCTGCTCCCCCTGCTCCTCCTGCTCCCCCTGCTCCCCCTGCTCCCCCTGCTCCCCCTGCTCCTCGTTTCTCCCCCCAGCCTCAGGTTTGAGTCCTGGGGTTTGAGTCGTCCTGTGAAACTGGAGCAAATCGCCCGCTGCCCTGGAACTGAAGTGTTTCAGGGGCAGCTGAGCTGAGCTGAACCAGTGTAGGCTGTCTGCTTGACTGTGCACTTACCCCCCTCCCTCACTCCCCCCCCCCCCCTCTCTCTCTCCAGGAAAGGCGGCAACAACAAACTGATAAAGATTTACCACCGCGACGGGAAGTACGGCTTCTCCGACCCGCTGACGTTCGGCTCGGTGGTGGAGCTCATCAGCCACTACAGACACGAGTCTCTGGCTCAGTACAACACCAAGCTGGACGTCAAGCTCATGTACCCCATCTCCCGCTTCCAGCAGGTACACACACACACACACACACACACTCACACACACACACACACACACACACACACACACACACACACACACACACACACACACACACACACTGTGAGGTCAGGTTTACAGCCAGTTGGTTTTTCACAGTGATGTGTTCAGGGTCTCACCTCCTGTTGCTGACACAGATCCAGATCTCCTGACACCCCCCTGCTCCTTGTGAGTGCAGTTAGTTCAGTCCAGTGATGTTAGGCACACTGTGATGATGGGGGGGGGGGGCAGGAACAGTGCAGGTTGGACAGCTCCATCACAAACAACAGACTGGAGTCAGGTGTGAGGTGTTCAGTGTCAGTGAACGCAGCTCCACCTGCTCAGGTGTGGTCACCTGCTCTGGCCTGTGGGCGGAGCTCATGGTCTGACCTCCTGATGATGTCATCCGCCCAGCTTCAGGAGAGGAAGTTCACAAAACAAAAGAAAGATGTGAAACTATGAACAATCAGCGTTTACATCAGCAGTGACTGATTCACTGTGGGGGGGTCGTTTCAGAGACACACACAGACACAAACATCAGACCTTCAGGACCAACCTGAGCTGTGTCTGAAACACCCCCCCCCCTCCTCCTCCTTGTTTCCACTCTGAACTGCAGCGGCAGCAGGTTCTGAGCTGAGTTGTTGCCCCCCCCCCCCCCGCCCCTAAATATCTGCCCCCATCCACTGTGTGGAAGGGCTGTCGTCACATTCATCCTGTAGCCATCGCGCTCATTACTCAGAGCAATGCATTGTGGGTGGTTTTATTAATGAGCCTCGGTGCATGTGCACTTAAGTAGCTCTACATCCTTTCACACCTCTTCCTGTACCCCCCCCCACCCCCCAGGACCAGCTGGTGAAGGAGGACAACATTGACGCTGTGGGGAAGAAGCTCCAGGAATATCACAACCAGTATCAGGAGAAGAGCAAAGAGTACGACCGGCTGTACGAAGAGTACACCAAGACGTCACAGGTACACACACACACACACACACACACACCTGACACTCCTGACACACACACACACACACACACACCTGACACTCCTGACACACACACACACACACACACCGTGAGGTCCACTCACTCTCTGCCTGTGTGTTTCTCTCAGGAGATCCAGATGAAGCGCACGGCCATCGAGGCCTTCAACGAGACCATCAAGATCTTCGAGGAGCAGTGTCACACTCAGGAGCGCTACAGCAAAGACTACATCGAGCGCTTCCGCCGCGAGGGCAACGACAAGGAGATCGAGAGGATCATGATGAACTACGAGAAGCTCAAGTCTCGGCTCGGAGAGATCCACGACAGCAAGCTGCGGCTGGAGCAGGACCTGAAGACGCAAGCCATGGACAACCGCGAGACGGACAAGAAGATGAACAGCCTGAAGCCCGACCTCATTCAGCTGCGCAAGATCAGGGACCAGTACCTTGTGTAAGTAGAGGGCCGGGAGGCGGAGCTTAACCTCCACCACGAGAGCAGAAACACACCGATCAGAGCGGTCCTTAAACGCATCGCTGGGTCACATGTGTCACACACGGGGTTGTTGTTGTGATGTTTGTTGGCTCTCACACACACTCTCTCTCATATGCTCAGTGCTCGATCGCCCTGCTGCTGTGACTGAAAGGAGCCTTTTAAACTGATCTCTCTCTCTCTCTCTCTCTCTCTGTGCCCCCCCCCCCCCCCCCCCAGCTGGCTCAATCACAAAGGAGTTCGTCAGAAACGAATAAACGACTGGCTGGGGATCAAGAACGACAACACTGACGAGTGAGTTTCTGTCTGAGCTGCAGCTCTGAGCTGAAGATGATGATGATGAAGATGTCTAGTCTGTTCCCTGCTCATCCTCTCTCTCTCCCTCTCTCTCTCCCTCTCTCCCTCCCTCTCTCTCCCTCTCTCCCTCCCTCTCTCTCTCTCTCTCCCTCTCTCTCTCTGGTGCAGAGGTTACTTTGTGAGCGAGGAAGACGAGAACCTTCCTCACTGCGATGAGAAGAGCTGGTTTGTGGGCGACCTGAACCGGACTCAGGCGGAGGAGCTGCTGCTGGGGAAACCTGACGGAGCCTTCCTGATCCGGGAGAGCAGCAAGAAGGGCTGCTACGCCTGCTCCGTCATGTGAGCGCGCACACACACACACACACACACACACACACACACACGGCTTCCTGTTCCTTTCAAAATAAGACCCTTTAACATGCTGTAGGGTTGTCATGGCAACACAATGCTGGACAGAAAACACTGGAGGTCAGATTGGTGTTGCCGTGACAACAGCTTCTGCCTCCTTGATGGTTCCTCCTCCACCATCACCACTGATCAGTCGGCTTCTCCTGCCGTGTTAGCATTGATGCTAAACGAGCTCGTAGAGCTCTCAGGTGACCTTTGCTGACAGCGGCGAGGTCAGTGCACGTGTGACAGAGCGAGCAGAGTTGTAGTGAACATGTGGGGTCAGTGTGCAACGGAGGAGGGGCACTTCAGTCTGTAACAGTCTGTCGTGTCAGAGAGGGTTCAAGTTCAAGTTCCCTCTGAGACAGTAAATCAGCGCCACGAGGACACGTCCTGTCGCTGATCAGTCAGGTGGTCGTGTGTTTGCCTGCAGACGAGCTGAGCGGCACACGAAGGGTTAATCACTGAGTCTCCCGGTTTGTCTCACTGTCTGAGCTCCGTGTGACCCGACTGACCGCTCTGTCTCTTCCCGTGTGTCTCCGTCAGGGTGGAGGGCGAGGTGAAGCACTGCGTCATCTACAGCACGCCGCGGGGCTTCGGCTTCGCGGAGCCGTACAACCTGTACAGCAGCCTGAAGGACCTGGTGCTCCACTACCACCAGACGTCGCTGGTGCAGCACAACGACTCGCTCAACGTCCGCCTCGCATACCCCGTCTACGCACAGATGCCCTCCGGACGCAGATGAACCCCGCCCGCCCGGACGCCGCCCCCCACAGAGACAACTACCCAGCCCGCCCCCTGTAGGGGACGAGGGGGGGGGGGGGGGTCGGCTGACGTACAGGAGCAACCCCAACACCAGACCCGTCAACGATAGATAGAAACAAAGTGAACACTTGCTGCAACACACACATCAGCCACCTTGGAGTTATATATATTTTTACCAGAAGCTTGTGGGAGGGCATTCTTTCTCAGACTGCTAGATTTGCACAGGAAGTTTAACTGTTTGTGAATGTGAAACAAAATCCGCCACAGAACGAAGGAAGGAAGGAGACGCAGGAGACGCAGGAGACGCAGGAGACGCAGGAGACACAGGAGACACAGGAGACACAGGAGACGCAGGAGGCGACTTCAGAGTTTCAGGTTGACCGCGCTGCTACCTAAACTCCAGCTCAGACTCTTCAGCAGAAACTCACACACACACACACACACACACATGCAGAACACGCAGACGACCACAGAGACGACACGGGACGGAGGACACGTTCCCATGGCGACGCGTCCTTTTCTTTCCCTTGTTTCAGTTCTGTTTGTTTCTGGAGTCGTTTTCACGTCTCACATGTTTGTTTCCTTTTTGTTTGTGGTAAATGCAAGAAGAGATGAAGATGATGATGATGATGATGATGATGATGATGATGAGATGATGATGATGATGAAGATGAAGATGTCAGGTGTTTCTGTCCCTCTCCGTTTGAGAAGCAAAATAATGTAGCATTACAAGACAACGGACATTTGTTGTTCCTCCATGTAGACTGCTGCTGAGGGGGGAGGGGGGGGAGGGGGGGAGGAGGGAGGGGGAGGGGCAAACGACAGGAAACAGGTTTCAGTCCGACAAAGGACGAAGGTGTGATTTTGTTTTTCTTTCTTTGCCGGTGTGTTACAGGCGACGTCACAGATTAGAACAGAGACCAAAGTGGGGGGGCGGGGGGGGGGGGGGGGGGTCAGTATGAGTACTAGTGAACGGTGTGTTTGAGACCACACGTAAAACTTGAGTTTCGGGGCAGTTCTGTTCACGGAGTACGAAGCACTTAAAGCTGCCGCCGGCGTCTGTGACCTCACTGATCGATCAGATCAATAATCAATAATCAATACAAAACTAAACAAGAAACTATGAGCTAAATCTGGAGGAAACCTGAGGACTTCATCTGAACCACTGAGGTCACAGTGAGGTCACAGTGAGGTCACAGTGATGTCACAGTGAGGTCACAGTGAGGTCACAGCACGAACCTGAAACCTGTTTTATGTGTGGAGAGAGAGAGAGAGAGAGAGTTAAACCTGTTTTGTTTTGTTGTTTTACATAAACGAGAAGTTTGATGTGGGACGAGTCGACGAGTCGACGAGTCGATGAGTCGACGAGTCGACGGCTTTAGAAGAAAAAAACTTGAACGAACGTGCAATCGAGCTTCGTTTTACTAGAGAGAGAGAGAGCGAGGTAGAGCGAGCTCGTCTCTCCGGCGCTCGACTTTCTGACCAGTGAAAAAGTTTTAATACGTTTTAATAAAAATAAAAACCATTGATCTTCAGAAGCTGAAGAGAAAAACACCAACCAGTTGCAGTGGATTCATTGGCTCGTCCTGGAAATTCTCAGCTGCTGATTGGCTGCTTCTGTCTTGGGGAGTGGGAGGGGCAGGGGGCGTGTCCCTGCTGCTGCTGCCTGTTGATATACTGATGTGGGAGACCAGGACGACAACACTGGTCACTAAGTCAGACAAAGCACCTGACCCCCCCCCACCCCTCTGTCGTCTGCAGTGTTTTCACAGTTACAATCAGCCAGCCACACACACTCACACACACACACACTCACACACACACACACACACACACACACACACACACACACACAGTGTCAGGTTGTAGGAACGTACTGAGTGAATGATACGACCTTGGTTGTACCCACCTCGTGTTTATCTGCACCGTCTCCATGTCCCTCCTCCACCCTGTGGTGTCGTCACCATTACCCCCACCCCACCCCAGCACCGCTGTGGCCCCGCCCACCCCCCTTTATGGTCATCCTGATTGGCTGGAACAGCAGGGCTCCAGTCCAGATCAAACCAGCCTCACCTCCTGTCACCTGAATGACCAAATACTAAAAACACAAAGATCTCAACATGACATCATCACCATGGCAACATCTGCACTTTTAAAAGCAGTCTGGTAATGACCCCCCCCCCCCCCCCAGACCTCCATGTCTGTGTTGTGTTTGGGGACCTTCAGAAAAACAAGGAAAGGACAAAGTTGTGAAGGTGTCAGACTGAGGCTTGATTGGTCTGGACTCGGCTCGTCCCCCCTGTTGTTCCAACAAACAGGAAGTGCGGAGGAAGACGGAGGAGACGGCGTCAACACAGCTGGACGTTTGCTGAGAGGACACTTGGACGCTTCATGGTTGTCTATTTCAAAGACTTTTGCACTTTTTTTTTTCCCCAGTGTTTTTAATCAGAGAATTAAAGCGTCACCGCTGTGGGTGTCACGACCTTTGACCCAGGATGGTTTTTCTGTTTTTTTATTTTTGCACTCCTCCTGACTCACTTCCTGTCCAGCTGTGATGACGTCGGTCCGTCTGTGCTCAGGTTCTGAAGGTTTCCCAGGGACAGGACGGCGGTTTGTCGATATCATCTTGAATGTACAGAAGCAGGAGGATCGTTGTTAGAGGTTTTTAACGCACCGTTGACGTGTCCTGACTCCAGGTGCTATCGGACCACCCCCCCCCCCACCCCACCCCCACCGCCACTTGTTGGATTGGACACTCGTGAACGTTTCCATCTCAAAGTCGTGAACCCTCAGGTGTTTTCAAGTTTACCGTAGAAACGACAACAGCAAAGCCAGCGACCAGAAAAAAAAAAAACAACGTTAATCAGGGTTTTTTCTTCATTGATACTCAGTCGATTAAGCTACCCCCCTTCCCCCCCACCCCCCACCACCACCTGTCCTCTCTCCAACAGGTTTGTCCCTCCTGGTTTCCTGTAGCGCAGCCACAGTGTGTCCTTCCCCTCCATCGCCACCGTCTGAACACTTTCTTTCCTTTGGTGTTGCGTTCGCTGTCGTTTTGCAGAGGGAACTCAGAAAATCCCAAACTCTGATTACTTGAACAATATAACGTTGCTCACTGTTGAATGTCTTTATATGGAAATATACATTTATTAGAGGTAAGAAGAAAAAGAGGAGGAGTTCCCTCTTGTTTTCTGGTGAGCAGGGCGCAGGTGTGTAGAGTTCTATGACAGATGTACAGTATTCACTACAGGCCGACGTAACGCCTCGCCGCAGAGCGCCTTCAGGGGGCGCCTTCAGGGGGCGCCAGGTGAAACTCTTCTCAGAGATGACCTTTGAATCGGTTCCTTCACAGAGGGCTCGTCTGAAATTGCACATCAACAACAAAAAGAGACTCGTGTTCATATTTACCTGTGATGTCTGCGTCTGCGTCACATGTACACAGAGATGTCATATCTATCATATATATATTGAAATATAGAAAAATATGCTGAAGGATATTAACAGTTTGTAGTCGCAGTCGTTGACCTTTGACCGTTTTCGTCCATTTAGACCAAAGATTTCAGTTTGTTGTTCATCTTTCAGTTGTTGGTTAGAAAGGGACGTCTCAGCGAAGTCGGTGTCGTTGTCACCGTGTCGTGAGTGAAGCCGATTGGTTCGTCCGTTCGTCGTGTTTGGAAACAGGTCGAACAGGAAGCAGCGTGTCCTGCGAAGTGACGCCACTTCCTTCAGTTTGTGTGAGGTCTGTCGCAGCGCCGTCGCTCGCACTGCTTCGTGTTAGTTGCACACGGACGTGAACCACAGCTGGAGTTTGACATGAAACGTTTGTGTTTCCGTGGTGAAAACGTCCCGTAGAAATCTCAACCACACGACACACGTGTATTTGGAAGAATCTTAGATTTTTTTATGTATATTTTGTTTTTCTTGCCAAGAAACAAAATGTGCGAGTTTATATTTTATTTTACGACAAGATGTTTCCGTGTCTGCACAGAGTTTATGGTTATTGTTAATAACAATTATGCACAAGATTTGCATCTTTGTTTTTGGAACTTCAGGGACACCGTACGTTTTTTAACAGGAGTGTTGCTCTTTAATTTTGCACTGTTTCAGAATCTGATTCTAAACCATGACGTGCATCACGAAGGTCAAATGTTCAAGTGGAAAAGTCCATGGAAGCTCAAACATTTTGTAGAACAACATTTGTAACGCGTTGATTGATTGATTGATTGATTGATTGATCGGCCTTTTCTCCAATGTTTCTGATATGTCGATATTTTAGAGATGTGAGGTTTCTGCAGGACGACTTCCCTTCGTATATATTGTGATGGAAGGAAGACTGTTTTCCTTCAAGTGCATCACCCCCCCCCCCACACACACACACACACACACACTCACACACACACATATATATATATATGTACACCGTGCAGGTTGTTCCTAAAAGGGGCGGGGCTTCTGCGTGTAGTTGTAATTAAAAGTGGTGAAAGTAAAAGCAGTTGAAAGGTTTAGTGGAACAAACCAAAATCTCCATTTTGTCTAGTTTGTTTTTAGCGACTGTTTGGTCGAGTCTCTCCGAAGAGAAAACTGGACTTGAACAAACCCCAGTAAAGAGGCGGAGCTTCAGCTCTCAGAAAACAAAGGTACATTCTGATTCAAAGGTGCAGAAACTTACAATAAAACCTACTGTTACCTTCTTTTCTGAGTGTTTCCACTCACTAGCACCCAGGACTGT
Source organism: Caranx ignobilis (assembly GCA_021432705.1). Lineage (NCBI taxonomy): Eukaryota > Metazoa > Chordata > Actinopteri > Carangiformes > Carangidae > Caranx > Caranx ignobilis. The sequence continues at coordinate 1,097,691 of MU270014.1, forward strand.
TAAAATAGCAACTGTCTGTTGTTCCTCTGCTACTACTATTATTACTACAACTACTTCTACGACTACTCGCCCTCAAGCAGTTCTGCAAAGTTTTATTTGCAGCCAGGTTTGAATATGTTTGTGATTCTCACCGAGGAGTCGTGTTGTGTTCTTACCACTGCTTATCTGATCACAGTACCCAGCACAGCTTCCAGGAGTGACAGCGTCATACATATATACATCTATATGTATGTATGAAAAACAACTTTTAGAAAAACAAACTTTAAAAAAAAAAAGATTTTAAAAAAAAGTGTATATGACACCCCCCCCCCCTCCCCTTTACCTCCCCCTTTTTGACATACGTACAGATCCAGCATGCATATTTGGTACTCTTGACTGTTGTTTTTGTGTATAAAAGAAAAATGGTTAAAAAGATGTCTTTGAAAAGCAGCTGTTATTTGTCTGTTCATGGTGTTTTCAGATCTGAAGTTAATATAGCAAGTTCAACATCACTGCTCACAGCTGAACCCACTTCCAGTCTTTCTGTGTCACTTGTACAAAGCTATGGCGACGTAACACTGAGGAAGAGAGCGACGCTCAGGCCGGACACTCGTTTCACCTCTGCATTGAAACGTGTCCCGATTTCACACGTCACCTTTTCTAAGAGTTGGGAACATGTCCCCACACGTCACAGAAGAACAGGAGATGAAATAAGTTGAACATTAGAAACAACTAGAACGTGTGTGGAGCTGCAGTGTGAAGCTGCAGTGACCGGCCTCTTCCTCAGTGCTGCCTTCGGACATACCTGCTGCAGCTTCTCTCCGTATTCTCTGGTTCTTTTCATCACGGTTCATTTCTTTACTTTCTCGTATCGGTTGCAATAGTTTGTTGGTTGTAGATTCTCCGTTTGTTTATGAGCTGAACTCATGTGCGTTTATCAGTGGAGCTCCACCATATTCAGTTCTCTGCAGAATAAAGAAAATATTTTGTTCAAATACACTTTTCTGTGTCTCTGTTGCTTTGGTCTGAACAGGCCACGTACTGTGTGTACTGTATGTATTCAAGTGTACATATACTCACACATACATATAAGAATATATATACTTGCACATACATAGATACATACATGCCACGTGTCACCATGGTGACCACTCTGAATGCACTTTCTGCTATTTTATTCCTCTTGAACTAATCCATTTGTAACTTAAATGCACAGTGAACCTACATATCAATCTCAAGGTCGTAGTTATGTCGTTCTATTATGTGATGTTTATGTTTGTTTATGCTATTATATGTCAACGAGCTGAGGGTCGTGAGGGTCAGAGGTCACAGGATGTTGTTGTGATGCTGTGTAAAGACCTTTGAGACAAACTGTAAAAACAAGCTATACAAATAAAATTACTTCACCTTCTGGGACACTGCTGAGACACGCCGCAGCGCGCCCTGAGGGTCAGACATATGTATATAAATATATACTTATACATACATGCATATATACATATGCACTTACACATACTTTTACAGGCATATATAGACACAAATACATACATACTTACACATGCATACTTACTTACACATATATATACTTCAACATTTTGTATTTACATACATCCATACAGTATATACTTACATATATATATATACTTAGACATTTCATACATACATACATAGTACATAAATACACACACATATACATATATATATATAGTCACATACACATCCATACGTATATACATACATTTGTACTGTTTTGCACGGCCAGACGTTTATGTTTCACACGTGATCAGTTCAGTGAGGCTCTGATTCAGTGACTGAGTCCATGAACTCTTTGCTCAGGTCACTTTGTTAAAACTCTCGTCTTTTCTTTTCCAAACTGACTTTTCTTTCAGGAGGCAGTGGAATGAAGTCCTTTACTTGTGTGCACGTGTGTGTGTGTGTGTGTGTGTGTGTGTGTGTGTGTGTGTGTGTGGGCGTGCAGCCTCAGTAAATCAATAGTGTGTGAGCCTGAGTGATTCTTCTATAAATGATTGGTGCCTGCTGCATTAATCCAGCCTGCAGCCTGTGGAGTGGCCCTCTCTTATTAAAAGACTGTTTCTCTCAGCAGGAGTCCACATCAATATTCTGCTCTATATAAAGCTTCATTCTGCTGCCGTGGCCGCGACACACACTCCCAACACACACACACACACACACACTCCCAACACACACACACACTCCCAACACACACACACACACACACACACTCCCAACACACGCACACCACTGCACACAGTCCCAACACACACTCAGCACCACACACACTCACCAGCACACACTCAGCACCACACACACTCACCAGCACACACACTGACAACACACACGGTGGAACACAGGACGAGGAGGAGGAAACCCCGCGGGAGCCGACTCTTAAAAGTCTGGACTCATATTTGATCTGCTCTCCTTCTTTCTCTCTCGCTCTTTGAATTTCAGATTCCATTCAATTAATTTTACATTTTTGCTCCATTTCCCTTTCTTTCTTTTTTTTGGGGGGGGGGGGGGGGGGGGGGGGCATGTTAATTAAAAGCAGTGAGTGAGAGTCGGAGCGGCTGTAATTAGATCTCAGTGAGACATTGAACAGAGCAGCAGGCCATGGACTGCCATGTGTAGATGTTCCTCCTCCTCTCTTCTTCTTCACAGTGATGGACGAGCGCCACACGTCACTCAAATCACTCCAGCACACACACACATATATATATATATACACACACAGTGTTGGGGCTCGTTACTCAAAAAAGTAATAGATTACACATTACACAATAGTATTGCCTTACATTACTTTATTACTCCCTGGAGAAAGTAATTAGTTACATTACTAGTTACATTACTCATTACATGTTTTCTGCTTGCTCTGTAACTTTGCCTGAGATGCAGACGGTGATTCTACGGTTGGAAGAGGCAGGCTTCTCCTTGTTCATGAACGGGACTAAGTTCTGTCGTTTCAGGTGGTTCGAGTGTTTGTTTGATTGATAGGTTTGATCTGAAGTTTAAGCGTCGTCAGAAAGCGGGAGGGCGTGGCCTCATCAGTCCGGACTTCCTGATTCACCAGCTGGTCACGTCTCTGGTGTGGGCTGGCTTCAGACTCTTCGCAGCCTGGACATCATGGCTTCACTTTTGCACAGATGGAGGAGGTGGATTCGTGTCGTTGATCTTTACAAACAAACAAAGAGCTGGAACGGTGTGTGAATATAAACCCACACGGTCCGAGGCCCCGGCGCCGAGTCCTTTGTTCCAGGCTCCTCCTGCACCGATCACACAGGAGCCACGACACACATCCAATTAGCATGTCAATTAAGGGAGCTTTACTGGGGCTTCAGAGGGATCCAGAGCCTCGCAGGCACTTCATCTGCATCATCATGAGAGCGAGATATCTGCAGGTATGTTGTTTGATGAGATTAATGAGTGTAATCTACAGATGTGGTCGGGGACAGCTGGCAGAGCACAATAGAGCCTCATCAAGGCGACTGCAGCTCCATGAATAGACGAGCAGACAAAGACGTGCAGGCGTTAATTTCACCTCCATCTGTGAGCTCCACATCTCTGTCATGTGTGGAGATGAAACCACATGGCAGGATTAAATCGTGATCAAACCTGCAGCAGGTTCCTTAAAGACAAACACGGTTTGGCTTCATTTCATTCTTCTCATGTGTCTCAGTCGTCGTGTCAGACCTGCATGTGAGAGTCTGCAAAACTCAGCAAAGTCTCAGACTCTGTTGAAGAAGGCCGCTTTGTTCCAAGATGGACGCCATGTCCACGAAGAAGAGGCTTTTTGTTTGTTTTGACAGATTTCAGTCACGTGTCAGATTATAATGTAAATGAAACTGACTTATCATTGATGACAGTGATTTTTATATTGATGTGGTTTTGGTCTGTCACCTGCAGTTTGTGTCCAACATCAGCAGGAAACTGTAGATTAAGTGTAAACATCCTCCTGATGTTCATGACCTTCTGAGCTCGACTCATTGAACACACGCTCTGGCAGCATTTTCATCGTCACGTGTCAAATATTGGTTGTTGGTCTGATTTCCTCTCCGTCGCCGCTGGAGACCAAACACACAGGTATTTTAAAACCAGAGCCACCTGCTTCACCTCATTGGTAACGGTCCTGCACATTTACAGCTTATGAGGTTGGATGTTTGTCGGTGAAATGCACCCTGGGAGTTCTCTCCAGCCTTTGACTTTAGTTGATGACAGCTCCAGATCTTCTCTAACACAGGCATCCATGTCTTCTGCTGATGACTCAGGCAGCAGCCTGAAATAACTCCTCGGCTCTGCAGCTCTGTTTAGCCGTAGCACACGTCGTAGCACTTAATAAAAGTTTCCAGCTCATTATTCCTGCTCTCTGGATTCTCCCCCGCTCTGCTCAAGTGGACTCCCGCTGCTCCACAACCAGCTGAACCTTGTTATCTGCTGCGCTCAGACCTCGACATACCTCCAGCCGCTCTGCTCTTCATCTCAGGCTGCCAGGCTTTTCCATGTTTCCCTCGCTGTGGAGATGATTGTGTCGGAGTCAGCTCACACCAGCTTTCTGTCTGTCTGACACGTTTCCTCTCAGAGTCTCACATCATTACACTGAGCTCACAGCTTGTGTTTAAGGAGCTGTTAATTAACACTCTAATTACTGCAGTTAATATGTAATGTGGAGCCTGTTGTAGCTTTGACTCAGAGCGGTGGCTCTGAGAGATTAAGACTACTCATGTGGCAGAAAGAGTGTTTCTGGGGACTCAATAAAGTGAGGGACCAGTCTGGGGACTCAATAAAGCGAGGGACCAGGCTGGGGACTCAATAAAGCGAGGGACCAGTCTGAGGCCTTCAGTTGTTCTTCTTCTTGACTTTAGAAGTTGTGCAGACGCTACCTGTTAGTGGGGTTTGACAAGAAGCTGAACGTCAGTATCACATGATTCACATGGTGTTGATCACATGGACTGTGGACAGGAATGGACAGGAAGTGGGGAGACAGAGGGGGGGAATGAAATGAAGCAAAGGGCCGCTGGGCGGAATCGAACCGGGGCCATTGCAGTCAGGACTGTAGTGTCTCTATATGGGGCGCCTGCTCAACCCACTGAGCTATCCGCCGTCCCTTGTGTTTTCTGAAGCTGCACTGAGTTGACCCTTCAGGGCCATCGTAGCACGAACGAGCCATTAAACCATGAACACGTTAGAGTGACTTTGCCCTTTCATGTGTTTGTGTTGGAACAATGTCGACTCATCTGAACCAAACAAACTGAAACAACAGAACTTTATTCTGCAGTAAAAGTAAATAGTGAGTCAAGAGTTGCTGTTTTATTTCCCAACATGACTCTAAATCGAGCCTCTCCACGCTGCCAGGAATTCAATCCTCCTGAGTCATAGTGGAAAAATACTACGACTAAAAATACTGCAACCCCGAGCCTCAGAAACCTGATACTTAGAATTTAAAAATCCCCCAAACGTTATTTAACCCCCCCCCCCAAATAAAATTCCCATAAATAAAAGGTAATAAGAGGCAAAACGACCTCCTCTGTGGAGCCGAGGGTCAAAGGGTCAAACAGCACGCAAACAGCACATGCTCTTCCACCAGGTGTTGACTGTTTCAGACACTGAGCTCCTTCAACGGGCTGATCGTTGATATCTTTATTTCTAATCAGTCTCATTGAAGGGTCATTGATCTGATGGTCTCGCTTCGCTCCACCACTGACACATGTACCTGTTGATTGACAGCTGCATCGTCACTCATGGAGTTCAAATGCACACAGGAAGTGGAAACATCCAGTGTGGAGTCAGACTCTGTATCTGTAGCAGGTTCACCCCCCCCCGGATTCCTCCCCAAATCAGCATCACTGTAATGAGCTCCTGCTCTGCCTCCCCCTCCCTCCACACCTCCACATTCTCCCTCCATCTCTCCCCAATAACCACTATTTTAGCTCCACTCCTCCCTCAGTCTTTTCCCACCCCGTCTCATCTTCCCACCGCCTCAGCTTTTCAGCAGAGAGAATCAGGAGGAGGAGAAGGGGGGGGGGGGCTGGCCATGCTCTGGAGGCCCAGCAGGGCTGCACAGAGCACCGTGGCAGCAGCAGGGGAATAAATTAGAGGCAGACACAGAGAATAATAAAGTGATAATGAGTTTGCAGCTGGCCGTCGTGCCAACCCCAGGCCCAGCCCAGAATATTTACCACCCTGCTAATAAGTGGTGGTGAGGACTGAATCAGTGGGCAAAGCCAGGGGGGGCACGGGGCCATCTGAGAGGAGGAGGAGGAGGTGATGATGAAGATGCTGCTGTGGTTACATGGTGTATCTGCACACTAAGCAGAACAGACACACACATGCATGTAAAAAGGAATCCACACAAACACACCCAGGGGAGTTCATATATAATGCATACGGGCACACACACACACACACACACACACACACACACACACTTAAACATCTCCCACTGCAGCCTGATAGACTCTTTGCCTACTATGCATTCCTGTTGCATACGTGTTATATTTGCATGTCATTTGCATATTCGTATTGCACACGCATGTCTGACTACTGCAACAGGAGCTGGAGCATCTGCATATGTCTGCATCATCACTATCTGATTTATGTCTCCATGTCCCTGCTCCATATGTATCAGTGAACAGTGAACACACACCAGTATTAAAATACATTAAAGGAGTTGGAGGAAAGTTATAAAACACGTGCAGTCGGGAGTGTTGGTGAGGACGGACTCTGCTCCCAGAGGTTCAGCCTGATGAACCTGCATCTTACTCCTCCTGATGGCTGGAGGGGAGCAGATCAATACACAAATATCCATACTATAGATTCCAATCGTGTCTGTTCTAGGATCAGTTTTCATATTAGAGGATCAATATTTACACTCTACACTAATATGGAGACACACACACGTACTTCTGTCACTGCAGTAGAAACCTTCCTTTGCTGATTACAGGACTATTCTCCAATGGTTGGAAGGAACTACCTGTTGCTACGCACGCACCTGAACGCACCACACACACACCGTTCCACTGAGATGGACGAACAGCCTGACCACAGTGTGACTGTGAGTGTGATCAAAATGTAGATTAAGTGGCTTTGGATTTATTGGGAGTTTATTGAAACCAGCAGCTTGTGTTGGTGCCAACATTTCACCCTCCCTGACCCCTGACCCCTGACCCTCTGCACCAAGAGAAGAGACAGTAGTGATAGGGACGCACAATAACTATTGGTATCGATAACTGTGAGCCACCATTGCCTTGATTTCGTTCACTTTCAGTCTGTTTGTCCCTGAGTTGATTTGATTGGTGGGAAAAACGTTATCGTGCATCCTAATCAGTAACTGAGGATGATGGGTAACGAACGTGCAGGACTCCTTTGGTGCAGCACAGGGATGTGAGCAGCTTTTCCACTCTGTCTGCACGGTGACATGTTTCATCTGGGCAGCACATGGCGGGCGGTGAGGGCAGCTCTGCCTCGGCTCTCTGAGGTGGCCCAGCTCAAGCTCTGTTGCTTTAAAAGCTCAAGTCACAGGTGTTCCTCCTCACATGCCAGACGAAGGCCGGCTTTCACCGCCGGGCTTCCAGGACGTCCTAACATACCCGGGCATGATGTACGCGCACGCACACACACACACACACACATCGCTTATGGTCGTGCTATAACAGTTCCATTCACGGCTCCCAAAAATAACAACACAGAGCGCTGGCGGGGCCGGGCCGGGTCCACCTCCACCCCCCTCATCCTTTACTCCTTTCCTTTCATATTCAGTTTTCTTTAACGCTCAATAAATGTTGACTTTATTTTGGTTCTGCTGAATTCCTTAATGAGGCCCTCGACTGAGTCCAGCTGCCTCACAAGGCCTCGTGTGCAGACGGAGAGAAGCAGTGACATACCTGTAACGCTGCCTCCCTCTTCCCTTCCTCTCTCCCTGCTGCTCTCGTTACCTGCTCGTCGTTACCATCACAAAAGCTGTGTGTGATTTAATTTACGCCGTGTAAAAGCAGCTTTAATCTCCAATCAAAAGCACACGAAGAAAAGACTTCATCAAATGCACTTGTACAAAAAATGTCAAAAGGGAGGAGGACAGTGGGGGGGTCTGTCTCCTCCACTTAGAGGATATTTAACATCGCCTCAGATGGTGTCAGATTCTGCCTGATGCCAAACCCAAGGACTAAAAGCCTGAGGGTTTGTACGATACCTACACGCTCTGATCTTCGTGTGTCTTTGCTTTGTGCCGTCAAGAGGAAGAGACAGATTTCACACCTCACACCTCCTCTCAATTCAAGCGTCCATTTCTCTTCCTAGCACATGTGCACTCAACATGTTTGCAGGCACATACTGTCCATATCATGACTTTTCAAAGGCGCAGTCGTGCTTTCAGACACGAGCAGCTGACTGATCGTATGGCTGGCAGACCCTCGGCTCCATGTGTGTGTGTGTGTGTGTGTGTGTGTGTGTGTCCGTGCAACAACAAACTGATGATTTATCTGTTTTCAAAGCCTTGGCAGCATGGGAGCTGAACATGTTAAGTGTAGAGGGGGGGTTGCACTAAAGGAAAAATTCTCATCTTGAAGACAGGACTGTGCTGAGAGGCCTCACTCAGGCCTCCTTCAGCCGAACGGAGCCGGGCCTCGACACTGTGCTGCAGGAACGTTCAAACAGCTGTGAGCGTGCACCATGATGAATGAACATCACTGATGGACTACGCTTCACTTCATTAGCACCAGCTCCGTCTTTCTTTGTTTACAGGGTCGGCCACCCGTTGACTACAGGCGCGTCACGACTCCAGAGTTTCAGTGGTCGATACCAACAGCAGTGAGTTTCAACAATCTCAACACCATGATCACAATCAAAAACTGGACCTTTGTACCTCTGAACTTTCTTGTCTTTAAGCTCCACTGAGCTTCAACAACTTCTCCAGCTGCTCAGAGTCTGAAGAGCAGCAGCAACATGGAGTTAACAACAGAGGTCACACACACACACACACACACACACACACACACTGCTGCCACCAAGGGTCAACATGATACACTGCTTCACTTTTCAGCTACGTTTCCATGACGACTGACTGGAAAAAGACACGTGGTTTGTGGTTTCCATGACAACTGACTGGAAAAAGACACGCGGTGTGTGGTTACCGTGACGACTGACTGAGAAAAGACACGTGGTACATGGTGTTTTCATGACTCAGTGAAGCTCTGTGGCGTACGGCGGGCAGCTGGAGCGTCGGAGGTCCTGCTGCGCTCACACAGCAGACGGACCGAACCAGAGTTCAACTGCAGCCGCGCCGAGACCAAACCTTCAGACTCCTGCAGGGAAACGCCATGTGCCGCCAAGGCCAAAGTTGTACATCCAGTCGTCACGGGACCGAAAAAAAACAAGTACTGCAGTATTTTTGAAATCCACCTTAGTGTCCTGTACTGAGTGCAACACGTCCTCACAGCGCTGTGGATCATGTGACACCAGCAAAACCAAAGCAGTTGTAACTACAAGAAGTTAAACACAAGCTCAGTGTGCTGGTTAAGGTTCAGTCCAAACCACGACGGCCCAGGTTCGAGTCCCACACGTCTAACACTGATGGTAAATGAGCATCAGGCTGAGGTTTTTTGTTTCCCCTGGTGTTTTCATACTTTTTAATGACAGAGACTGAACATTTTAAACTGTCCTTCATCACCTGGTGACAAACACAGAAGAGTTGAGGAGAGGTGTTAGTATCACAGACTGCTGTGCTGTGTTTCAGTGTCTGATAAATGGAAACGTCCTGCACCTCCCTCTGTCTCTCTGTAGCTCAAGGATGTCAGGCACACAACAACATCTGGATGATTTTTATAGAAGGAATCCCTCTATAGACGACATGAATCATCCTATGATGATATTTGTCTTATTGTCCCCACAGAGACTGTGTGACATGTCCCTCTATTATTCCAACTAGACCTCCTTTAGCATATTTATTCTTCTTATTATGATGGTGGAAAGAAAACTCAGACCACCACCAGAGCTGTCAGCAACCTTCATAAACATTAACCAGTTAAAGTTTCCTGTTGTGGACTCAAGTGTTGGACAGATGGAGGGATGGAGGGATGGAGGGATGGACAGATGGACGTCCCTCCTGTCCCTCGCAGGGCTAAAGGTGGGACAATCTGTTTTTTTGTGATAGCTTGAATGTTCTCCATCATGCCGGCAGCCAAACAGCTGACTCAGCTCCGGCTCACATCTGACCATGCAGCAATGACACTCAGTCGCAATGATGCTGATCTGTGTCAAGGCTCGCTGCTTACTCTGCAGTCCCAGCCTGATAACACCAATCAGTGCTATCTTAAGCATATGCACGCCCCTGTGTGTGTGTGTGTGTGTGGGTGCAAAACAGAGTGTCCTCTCTTTGCCAAGGCCTTAGCTGCAGGCACTGGGCCCGACAGCCTTCAGACAGAGCGGAGGCTGGAGCAGGAGATGTGTCATCAGACTCTGATTAGTGAGTGTGAGCAGAGCAGGGAGCTCTGACTGACAGATAAAGAAGTTATTATGAGTCAAGCACAAATGGTTGAGCTGCAGCAGGTGGCCTCACATGTAACAGATGTTTTGATAAAATGCTGGAAGCCTGCGATGCATTTGAAAAACTCAGAAAAGAAGACTTCTCCTCTCTTTATGCCTGCCAGCAATGACGTGTGAGCTGTTTGAAAGGATTATGACAGTTATGTAGTTTGTGTTTCCACCACTCTCAGACGAGACGGATTTCAGCTCTTTTTGGTGTGAGTCTCTCGTCAGAAACGCTCCACATTCTGCCACAGCTGTGCCAGATGTGAGGGGAACTCTTTGGGTGTCAGTCCTTGGTGCTGCTAACAGATCTGCTAACAAAGCTGCTGACATAACTGCAAACAACTGTAAAAGTTGCTAATGGTGCTAAAGAAGTTGCTAACAGTGTTTCAAATGTGCTGCAAAAAAATGCTTATAGTGCAAGAAACCATGCTGTAAATGATGCTGCTAACAGAGCTGCTAATGGTGCTGCTAAAGGAGCTACATAGCTTTTAATATTGCTAATGGTCCTGCTAACGGAGCTGCTAAAAGTGCTAATGGTGCAGCTAACAGAGCTGCTAATGGTGCTGCTAACAGAGCTGCTAAAAGTGCTAATGGTGCTGCTAAAGGAGCTACATAGCCGTTAATATTGCTAATGATGCAGCTAACAGAGCTGCGACACTCTAAAAAGTGTGACTGGGCTAAATTAATATTTACAAAATAAATATTAGTAACCTCTACATGAAAACAATGATTCTGTGCAGTTTGGTTTATTATGATGTTGATTTGATCGAATTTGAATTAGTTATCAATTGGCCTTTACTCATTTTTGTTTGAATAATATCAGCTGAAAGTCACTGATTAAAATGTGCTTATATTTTATCAGTAAAGTCAACAATGTAGGAAAAATGAATAAATTCTCCTGAACGGGAGCTCGTTGGTTTCATCGCGGGACACTTCCGGCCATCTGCGCCGCGGACACTGATGTCCGCCACAGCCGCCGTCCACCGCCGTCCACCGCCATTTTCTCACGGTAAGAGGCTTCAGTAACTTTAAAGCTACGCTGCTCCAGCAGGTGAACAGTGTTACCTAACAAGTTCACTGGCTGTATATTAAGTTTAATCTCTATCGCGATGTAAAGCCGGAGCTTTGCTCCTGTGCATTCAGCGCCATCCATAACACCGTCCATGTTGTGTGGTGTGTCAGGCGCAAAACACATAGTATATATCTTTCTGCCTGGGGGGAGTGTGAAGCAGGGAGCACCTGTTGAGTTATGATGCATCTAATGATGATGTGTGTGTCAGGTTTACTCCTTTATTCACATTTGTCAGGTGTCAATGTGAAGGTTTGATACGTTACTGTCAGTTACTGCTGTACATCTGAATAAAAGTTGAGGGAACCAGTTAGTAGCGTAGTGATGCTTTATGCACTTTCCTACTTGACCTCTTGTTTGCATGCTCTAAGCTTATTATAGTGATCAATTCTCTCTCTCTCATCTCTGTTTGTTTAGGACCCTCTCCTCTAGCTGCACAGTCTAAAATACAACATGTTCTCGTCTTCTTGCATCTTAGGACGCAGATGAAGACCTTTCTGTACAAGGGATGAAAATCTACTGCGTCCAGCATCTGCTGCTAATGGTGCTGCTAACAGTGCTGCTAATTGTGCTGCTAACGGGGCTGCTAATGATGTTGCTAATGGTGCTGCTAACAGTGCTGCTAACAGGGCTGCTAACAGTGCTGCTAATTGTGCTGCTAATTGTGCTGATAACGGTGCTGCTAACAGGGCTGCTAATGGTGCTGCTAACAGAGCTGCTAATTGTGCTGCTAACAGGGCTGCTAACAGAGCTGCTAACAGTGCTGCTAACAGAGCTGCTAACGGTGCTGCTAACAGAGCTGCTACAAATGATGAGGGTGGACACACAAATTGTTGCCATGGTTTCTGTTGCTGTGCAGCCAGAGTGGCTTCAACCCCAGCACTGACAGGGAGACAGCAACACTTCAGGAAGCTGCACACGCTGCACTGACTGAGAAAATAGTCTGAGCAGAAAAAATATTGTAAAGTGTGTTTTTTACATTTCAGTCTGTGTGAACAACATGTTAACACGTCGGCCTCTTGATGGCGACAGGCTTGTGCACCAGCAACACCATGTGTTTCCACTGATCTGTGTTCAGGATGCTGCAGCACACTGCTGATCCGAGCTGTAGGCGCATGTCATTAATGAGTGTGACTGCAGATCAAAGTCGCGCCGCAGCCACATCTTCAATACTATTGCTATGTTTAATTTGTGGGGATACATTTTAAACTCTGTTCCCTCCCAGGTGGACCTGCTGCTGCTCCACCGACCGCTGACCTCCAGCTGAACTCGGAGCGTTTGAGGAGAAAACACAGCACCGAAACTTTAAAAAGCAGATAATTGCCAAAATGAGGAAACACTTGTGCAACTGAGGGACTCAAAGTACATTAAACCTGTGAGGTAAGACTTTCCTGGCAGCGCGCGGAGCTCCTCAGAGGGCAGAAAACGAAGGTGAACAAATACAACATAATTCTGAATAATCATCCTTCATCCCGTGGTGAAGGATTTCAGGCCTGATTGGAGCGCGCTCACTGAGAACCGAGGCCTCGGTTGGTCGCTGAGATTGATGAGTATGAGAACAGCATAAACCATTAGTCATGGCCGCCTCAGCTACCTGGTCTCGACCCAAGTGAACAGGCCTCAACCTGCATTTTCCATTTACAGCACAACTCCAGATGATGAGATTTCTCAGAGTCAGACTCTCCGTTCGTGTTTGTGAACCTCGCTTTTTTTCCCACGACAAGTTATGTTGAAGTTTTACTTCACTTTGGCCGATTCTTGTACATTTATATGGAAAAGAGAAAAAATGGATTCTTTTTTTTTCTCCGTCCAAAGTCTTTTCATCATCAAACACTCGCTGTCGGCTTAAAGGCTGTAAAGGTTTGTAGTTTAGGAGAAGAAGCAGCTGCTCAGATTCATGGTCAGTAAATAAATAGTGATTTTCACAGTGGTGAAGTGGGTATGAAAACATCCCTCAGCCTGCTCCTGCAGCGTCGCACACTTCTCCACTGTCTCTCCATCTGATTCATCCCACAGATCAGCCTCTGTGTCTCATCTCCAGCCAAAACTGCCAGTCGATCTTTGGATGTTTATGAATTCTTTAAAACCTACCACACACTCTCAAAGACTTCTTAAAAGACTGAGGAAGACGTGTCTCTGTATCACAGAGTTTTTAGCTGGGCTGCAGATCCTGCACTCTGCACGAGAAAAACAGCAAATTCCTTTCAGATTATTTCCCATCATGCTCTTGGTGAACGTTTACAAGAAGAAAAACTCTTTTTTCCAGACTTCTACATTCATCTACACCAATATTATTATTATCATATAAAGTTAGCAAGTCATCACTCTGTTGGTCTGAGTGACTGGACTTTGTATTTACAGCTACCTGTCTTAATTTGAAATCACTCCTCTTTACTTAACCTCTGACCCCTTGTGCTTCCTGTTTGGTGCTGCAAAGGTGTTCACGTCATTTAACGCTGCACGAGCCAAATTAAAACGCAACTATAAGGGAAACTCTTATTTTGAAAATGTGAATTTGTCTGCAGGTGGAAATGGTTTGAAAAGGTTTTCTGTTGTCCGCTCAGCATAATGCTGCTCAAACACTCAATATTATCAAGTGTGTCATTAGCCAGACGCTACATTTGTCTTTTACAAATGTACACACACCTACTGGTTGATTATCCCGGACGTATTCAACAGGACAGGGTGGTGAGAGACACAGGCTGTTTACGCTGCTCTTGTGTAGGGTTGTGACGTACCTCCTTCCTACGCAGTGTGATTGGTTGATGTGTTCAGTCGCCAGGCAAAAGCTCAGAAAAATCGACCTCTGAAAAAAAAATTTATGTTGCATTTCGGCTGCGTAACATTTCCTGTCTGTGTGAACGGACTCGTGATGAAAACCAGAGACAAATCCAAACCAAAGACGTCCCCGGTGTGTCAAGCGTCTCAAGAGTTTACAGTTGGCCATCTGAGCAGGCTGCAGGCCGACTGGGCTGCAGCCTGCTAGCATGCTGCTAGCATGCTAATGTCTGTAACGGAAAAGAAAGGATAGAAATAGAAGCAAAACAAGAAGGTGGCGCTGCACCTCTGTCGACAGCTGAGAGCAGAGGAGCCACGTCGCAGAGTAAAACATCCGCACAGGTCCTGGTAGGTAATACCAGCAGACGCACGGCCGTGTCATCCCTGTGTCTGCGCTTCACTTCATGTCCCCGCTGGCTCTGGGCAGAGAGTCTCTGTTCACCGTCACATTGTTCAGCAGTGACTTCCAGGCGTCTCCAGCCTCAGAGTGACCTCACTGTAAATCCACTTCAAACCTCCGCCCTGCGTCAGATGGACCTTTTTACCTGCTTGTGTAAGTTTCACTGACAAATTCAACTCATTTGCAAAAGTTCAGAGGAATGAAATAAGCTCCTCTGACCATCCTCAAAAAAAAACATTCAAGAGAATATTTCATTGGAGAAACACGGCCAAACTCCAGCTCATGTTTTATTGATCTGGACTTTACAGAAACGGAGCCGCTGGCCGGCTCTGCTCTTCCTGCAGAAGTGTGCCATTCTTTCTGCGGCTGGTTCAACAGTTCACAGCTATGAAGCGGTCAGTTCATACTGGAGCTGGCAGGAGGACCAGCGGGTTCACCACTGGTTAACGACTGCAGAGGAACCTGCAGACTCTGCAAACGCTAACGACACACATGTTTATGCAGTTGGAACTTGTCAAACAGGAGAAAGCTGCACTTAAAGAAACCCAGGAAAACTTTGAACTCTGTTTATACAGAGCCTGAGAGACGGAGGGGGAGGGGAGGGGGAGGGGAGGGAGGATGTTAGTTTTGGCAGCAGAGAGAACAGACGGCTACAGAGGTGAGAGCAGCTGCTGCTACCTGAGCTACCTGTGTTACAACTGTCAGTACACAGTGACACACCTTCACACACCTGGGGACGGTTGATCCTGTCTCATCTGGTTTCTCATCTCCTTTCTCATCTTCTCAGGTGCTGGAAGAATCCACTTCCTGATGAGCCGCCACTCATCGATATGTCGATCAGTCAACATGAGGACCCAGGGTTGAAGCTGAAGGTCAGAGTTCAAGTGTTAAACCCGTCGTTCGCTAACCGGAGGGTCAGTGACTTGATTTTCGGCTCGTCTGTCTGCGTGTCTGCAGGACACTGACGTCCAATCTGTGCACCAGGTGCGTGAATGTCTGTGAAAGGGTGAATGCGACATACGGGGCCCAATGACAGGACGTTCCTGTAAAGGTCCCGCCTCCTAAATTTGACCTCCTCAGTGGAAACGGGACTTCTGTGTGGATTGACTGGAAGCAGGTAAGTACAGGTGTGTGGAAACACAGCGATGCCTGCTCGTCTGCGTAGAAACACATTCAGTGTGAAACTGTGGCATGTCGTTTCTCTGCAGCTGTGAAGAAACAGCGCAGCGAGGCCTTCAGGAGCAGTTTTGGCTTCGGTCTTCAGTGTGAGGGCCCAGAACAGAGGGAGCTGGGTATGGAGCGGTTTCACACAGGAAGTGAGCAGTAACACTGGGCTCCTGTGTGGAAGTTCACACCTCATCCCCTCCTTTTCCTCCTCCTCCTCCTCCTCCTCCTCCTCCTCCTCCTCCTCCTTCCTGACGTGGACATCGCTCTACAAGCTACATGAATGACTGCGGCCGCTCGCTGGTAGGGTCACCTGACAGCACAGGTAACGGAAGAAATCTCCAGGCTCCGTTCAGTCACAGAGCAGACGCCTGGGTTTGTGTGTGTGTTTCACTTTCTTTTTCCTGTCTGCATCACGCTCTGGAAAACTACTGCGAGCGCTGCGAGCACAAACGCTGCAGTGTCAGGACGAAGCCGGACACAATTGTTTTCCTCTGTTCAGTAAATTTAGCAGCACGTACTACTCTGTGTGTGTGTGTGTGTGTGTGTGTGTGTGTGCGTGCAGGTGCTGAATGGGTAGAATGAGGGCTTCTCATCCAGTCACATGCTGTTATGAATGTAATTACACAGAGGCATCAGATCTCAGTTTTACAGGAATAACACTGTCACTCGTTGAGAAACTCTCTGCTCAGTAATTATGTCATGGCTTATAATAGTCCACCGTGTGTCAGCAGTGGCTATTTTTAAGCCTTCTTCAGCATGTGGCCTATTAGCACAGTGTGTGTGTGTGTGTGTGTGTGAGAGAGAGAGAGTGTGTTTATGTTTGACTAAGGCGAGTGGTGGTTGAGAGGTAGGTCAGGGGTGTGTGAGCAAATGACAGGATGTGCGGTCGGCCCAGTTCACAGAATCTGCTTAGTAATGTTGATAAAGATAGAGCTGACCTCGTCGTCGCCGCCGCCGCTGTCAATGGCCCCCCTGTTAACCGCTGCCCGTCACACACACACACACACACGTGCAGTTACACACACCTGAATGGAGGCCAGTGTGCTGCAGGGCAGGGACGTGCACCAACAGAGAGATGAGAGGAGAACACAGAATCAGTCTCTTTGTGTGAGCTGGACGTGTGGGTTTGAAATAACAGCTTTTATCTCACTTTGACCGTCACAGCCCATGTGACACATTTCTAACTGTCAGTACCGTAAAAGCTGCAGTTCCCCTCCTGACCACTGGAGTGACTCCCCAGCAGTGAGTCCGTCCCAACAGACTCCAGTCTTACGATGTCCTTTAACTTTATAGCAGAAATAAACATGTTTACTTGTGGTATAAGGAAACATCAGTAGACCACTGCAGTATTTTATAATGTGATACTGTATTGATTATTTGAAGCACTGTATTGATATTTTACCATATTTAGTGTCAGTCAGTGGTGATTCCTCTGTTCAGACTGCACAGGTCTGAACTACACATGAAACTGAGTTTCCGTCACCATGTTTACTGGATCCCAGTAGATCCCAGTGTATCAGCTTGTTTACTGGATCCCAGTAGATCCCAGTGTATCACACTGTCACCTCTCTACCAGGAAGCACTTTCACAGCTACTTAAGGCAAGTTATGGTTCAGTCCTAGATTTATTAACTTGTGTTATTTTTCAGTTATAGTGACTGTCATGACAGAATAAGTTTACACAGCATTAACTCTACGTAACATCAGTTGTTGTGTTTTGAATTCGCAGGTGGAGGATCGGTGTGAGACGGTCTAAGAGCCTCTGAGCTGCGCTCATCTCTGAAACTATGGCAGGATGTTTACCCTCCACTTCCACACTGTGTCACATTAACGTGGGAATGTCATCCCGCCCTCGGTGGTCGTCATTTTCAAAGTCGTAAGAAGCGTCACAGAGGCAGAAGTTGACGAGCGCTGAAGGCGATGTGGAGCCCAGAAAGCTGTTTCTGTATTCTGCTGAGGTTTGATGCAGCCTGAGGCCGAATGAGCTGAATTACTTATCAAGACTTTCAGAACAAACTCGGTACAGAACTAATGTGTTAACGTCACTTAGGTCTTTAGTTCTCACTTGCATCAGTGATTATTAGTTAGTTATCAAAGGATTGTGACTTTCCCACGTATAAGGAAATGTGTACGTGTGTCACTGCTGCGTTTTGGTTTAATGCCTTCAGATCTTATAGTTTCTCTCCAAACTCTGTAAAAATCCTCTGTGGGGAAAAAAAGGAGACCTGAGTCTGAAGCTCATCTCACTGGAGAAACCTGGATCAGGTCGTAAGCTCCGCCCACCACCACCACCTTCTGGCTCCAGGTGAGAGAGCAGAGAGCAGCAAGGTTGTAGTCGTCAGTGGCTGACACAGTGTTAGCTGTTGTGCTAATGCTCAAATCTGGTTCAGTAGGGTCCAGGTTTATTTGGCCCCGCCCACTGCCCCCACAGCTGCACAGGATTGGTTCCTCAGGTTTATGACACGTGACGCTCTGGTTATCTGAATCTGAGTTTAACAGAGTCGCTGTGTTGATGAACTATAGAACAACATCATGTGGTTGTTACCAAGGTAAAAAGGCAGAGCAGTGAAACTCAACAGGAATTTAATCTCACTGCCAAGAAGTGTAGCTAACTGAAAACTAAAAAAACTTTTCCCCCTGGACAGAAAGTTCTGCATCTTCGAAACATTTCAGAAATAAAGAGGGAGATTTCAAACTGAGAAAGTCTGAGCTCACTTAAAATTCAGAACAAGAATATCCAGAGGATTAAAGGAGAAGAAAGAAAGTAACTACGGGGAAGATTGGATTCGGAAAGAGCTTGACTCAAATTGGAGGTGACAGCAATTCCATTTCAGAGAGTTTTGCCCTGAGTATTTCAGAGTGACTTGGCCTTCGAGGAGGGGGGAGGAGGGGGGGAGGAGAGGCGAGGAGGGGAGGAGGAATTAGAGGAGGGGTAGGGGAGAGGTGGAAATGAACAAATGGAATACTAAATATAGAGTCACACAAACAGGGGAGGATGGAAATGTACTAGAAATAAAACACACGTCGCACTGGGTGGAAGAAGTGAGCGCGTCACGTCAACTGCTAACGTGTTCATCAGGTGACTCCCTCTCCCTGCCCCCTTCCTTCCTTGCTTCCTTGCTTCCATCCTACCTTTCATCTGTCCTTCCTAATTCACCTGTTTTCCTCACTAAGCTGTTCCTGAGCCGAGGCCTCTGAGGCTGCACCGATGGATTAAAAATAAATGAGAGGGTAAACACAGCATGAGAAACAGGCTGCTGAGCTCCGTGTGTTAACAGAGGAACAACAACGAGCTCGCCCCGGCTCCACATTCATCAGATCCTCTCACCTCAGTCTCTCTGCTCTCTCACCATTCGTCTTTTTCAATCTCTCTAACTCTACACACACACACACACACACACCACTTTCCTAACATCTGCAGTGAAACAACCAGAACCAGTTCATTTCGATGCACTGGTCACATCAGTGGGGAACTCAGCACCACACTTCATGAGCAGTTCAACTGTGGTAAATTACAACATGTGGTCTTCTGACGATTGTAAACCGACTCGACATCCGGGGAAGTAACGTGCTGCAGATACAGTGGAAACTGCTCCCAGGCCTGGACCTCAGTTGTTCCTGCACACACACTGTTAAAATAACTCACTCACAGAGATGAGGGGTGGTTTACGCTGCTCATTGTGGGTGTTTTCATACAGGACAACATGTGGAAAAGAGCTCTGACTAAATGCCATGTGCTGTTAGGTCTCTGGAGCCACAGTGTGTAACCATCATATACACCTTGATCACAAGGGATCAGTCTAGTTGAACTTTGACCTCTCAGCGCCATGACGAGGACGCACGTGACCAACAGAACCAGGCAGGGAATTTACGGGAAGGTAGACTCCAAATCAGGTGCTATGGAAACACAACCTGTTGTTGGCTGGGATAACGCACGGTTTGCTGGGTGTCGTAGAACTAAACCAGGCCACAACAGAGTCAGCACACATCCACAGCCCGCTACCTGCTCCACCTGCTCCACCTGCTGACTGTTGAGTGTGATGGTAGTTACACATCAATTTACTGTCATTGAGGCTGTGGAATGATGGTGAAGCTTATAATATGAGGACATTCATATCACATCATATGATCCTGGACTGTGGGCTCATCATGTGTCTGACCACCACATCACACTGACTCAACACCATCGTCAGTTCATGTTATATAACAATTAGAAAGAAGCTATTTTGTGACATATTGCAGCTGATACAGTGACACAGTACTGTATTAGGGCTGTCAGACTGTATTTGATATTTGAGTGTAGGTTGGAGTGCAGGGTGAAGAGTTCATATTCAATAATCGAACTGCGGGATCAATAAAGTTGATCCCGCTAATCAACTTTATTGCCAATATTACCAGAGAGTGACTGACTGTGGTTTTGTTTATTTTAATTATTATATTAAACAACGATCATCATATAGTCTTGTAAAAGTCTTAAAACTCGTTCTTTAAATCCGCTATCATAGCATCATGAACGCGCAGCGCCAAAACCAGAACGCCGATCGCGCGTTCTCATTGCCCAGAGGCATGATGGGAGGGGCCCAAAGCATCATGGGGGGGTGACTCTACTGCGCATATTCAGTGGGCCCATAACGCGGAAATAAACCCGGAAGCCAGAAACTTTTTCGGCGCATGCGCCAGGCGAGCAACTCCAATTGAAATCAACGGCGGCCATTTTCGATCCGGCATCCAGTTCATATAATACATCCATGGCTGCTACCGGCAGACTCGCGCAGGGCGCTCAGAGGAGTGACGTAGCAACGCCACGTTTCCCCGCGGTCACTGATCTCGTGCTGATGTGTTGTTGCTGTGTATTTCTCATAGACTGTAGATCATGGATCTATACCTGCATACACATACATGTAGATGCACGCGACCTCGTGACGTCACCCACAGCCGTTGTGAAGCTGAAACTCCAGGCTCATGAAAAAACGCGTCGATAGAAGAGGGTCTTTGTCTGGAGTGGAGACTTCCGGAAAGCAGTTTTTTCCCGGGCTCACAGTCGGCTACGTCATCAGATTACCAACTCTGAAGTTGAGAAGAATCTCACAATCCAAGATGGCGCCCGGTGCATCAACAAGTGAGTAAAAGCTGATCATTGCTCTGATTGCTGGCCACCTTGTCTTGTTTTTGTGTCGTTACAGTTGATTTGTGTCTGTTGATGTGTTCACGCTCAAACTATCACATACTGTGCTGTTACCTGCCGGTGTTAGCTAACTATGCTAGCAACAACAATAGTAGTTAGCAAATGGGCTGCTTCTCTGACTCATTCCCATCTCGTCACTGGGATGTGGTCAGCTCACCTGTGACGGGACAGAGCTGTAGACATGTCCTTTTCTGTGGTAGAGTTGGACATTTTAACATGGGAGTCTAGTGAGACTCAGTGTTGGAGACTCACTCTAGTGGTCAGGAGAGGAACTGCAGCTTTATGTTACAGCCTTAGAGACATTGACGCTACATCCCAATCTGTCTCTTGTGTTCATTTTATAACTAGCACCACTGTCGTTGTATTTTCTTATGTGCATTGTAGCAGGTTGACTATTGGTTGGTAATCTGACCATTACACCTCCAGGCAGCAGCACCAGGTCAGCCAGGACACACTCCCACACCTCAGGCTGAGGTCAGGTCCACCTGGGCGACCTCCATCATGTTTGAGCCTCTCTGCACCGCCTCATATGAAAACACTCACAGTTTGAGCAGGAGGTGAAAGAGCACGTGTTACAGCTGGTGGAGCAAACATAATAATTATAATAATTTCAGCCTCTCAAATACGAGGATTTCCTGTTTTCCTCTGTTATTAGTGATTACGGGAAATTTGGCAACTAATGCCAAAGTCACTGTCAGCAAACGCTAAGAACTTTTACCAGAATCGAAACTGAGCATGTTTTACAAGCGTTCTCCCAGTGTATGGTGGGGGAACGTCCAAATGACATAATCTGAGAATTAATTCCCCATTTTCCAAATATTTACAAGCGTGAAACACTTCAAGCTGCTCAGGTTCGTCACCTGCTGGCAGCCTCTCAGAGGAAACTGAAAACGAGCTGACGGACTGACAGTAAAACCCTCAGCTGCGCCACACGCTCGCGTCTTCGCCGTCTTCCCATCAGGTTGGAAAAAAAGTGCAGCAGTAAAGGAGAGCCAGCTGCCTGCTTTCCTCTCTGCACCGGCAGCCCAGCTACAGCTGGCATCAGCTGAGGCTCACATGGCCTCTGCATGAGCCCAACACTGAGGACAGTCACTCAGCTCATTGTCCCCCGAATAACACTGTGGTCTGTCTGTCCGTCTCTCTGTCTGTCTGTCTGTCTGTCTGTCTGTCTGCTCCTTGAAGAGAAGGCAGTCAGCTGATGGTTGTTAGTCACACTGCCGGTCCTCTCCGCTCCGGCTGGGACTCTGGGTCGGTCATGTGAGAAACCAAACTCAACTGTCCAGCTGTGGCAGCAAGATCACACACACACACACACACACACACACACACACGTCCCAGGTCATGACAGGACACAGGCTTTTGTTTCAAGGTGCTCAATTTGTCACATTTCCAGGTAAAACATGCTGGGATGGAGAGTAAAGTAAAAAAAAACACATCTTAGATCTTGGTCCTTTAAAACCATATGTTTTAATCTGATTAAGAGTTTGAGTTCCCAAACAGCAGAAACACCAGCCTTTGACATGGAACAGCTTGATCCTGTGTTCGACCTGTTTTCATCACCTGCTCTGTTTTTACTGTGGTGGTTGTCAGTCAGGCTCTCACTCTCTCACTGTCAGCTGACAGTGAGAGAGTCAGTCAGGGCTCAGGGCCTGAGAGGCAGAGGCCCTTGTGTCCCCAGCCTGGTCCGTCACTTTGCTGTGTCCCCGGCCTGGTCCGTCACTTTGCTGTGTCCCCGGCCTGGTCCTTCACTTTGCTGTGTCCCCGGCCTGGTCCGTCATGTTAATGGCTGAGTTCCAGTCTGGTCTCTCACAGACCACAGACTGTATGTGAGTTAGGCTCCTTCACGTGAAGTGTGTCAGTGTCCCATTGTGACATCATCAAGTTCATGCTCTCTCACTGTCAGTCAGCACTGACACTGACTTTACTGAAAATTACCCACAGTTCATAGCGATGTCAAGTCAAATACAGAGAATATAATTGGACACGTCGGAGAGGGAACCACTCCCAGTCCTGGTTCTGGTCCTGGTCCCGGTTCGGCTTACGGTACCAATTCGGGTCCCGGTACCGGTTCCGGTTTTGGTTCCGGTTCGAGTCTCGGTCCCGGTTCGGATTCCGGTACCGGTTCGGGTGCCGGTACCGGTTCCGGTTTTGGTGCCGGTACCGGTTCTGGTTCCGGTACCGGTTCGGGTCTCGGTACCGGTTCGGGTTCGGGTACCGGTACCGGTTCCGGTTCGGATTCCGGTTCCGGTTCGGGTCTCGGTTCCGGTTCGGATTCCGGTACCGGTTCTGGTTCCGGTACCGGTTCGGGTCTCGGTACCGGTACGGGTACGGGTACCGGTTCCGGTTCGGATTCCGGTTCTGGTCCCGGTACCGGTTCGGGTGCCGGTAACGGTCCCGGTCCCGGTTCGGGTACCGGTTCCGGTTCGGATCCCGGTCCCGGTACCGGTTCGGGTTCGGGTACCGGTTCCGGTTCGGATTCCGGTATCGGGACCAGAACCGTCTCGGTACCAGTCCCAGCTCTGGCACCGGTCCGGGTTCTGGTCTTGGTACTGGTTCGGTTTCCGGTTCCAGTAACGTCAGGGTTATGGTATGGTACCGGTACCTGTTGCACTTGTGGTGGTTTTGATATCCGTTCCAGCACTGTCACGACCCCATGGTTCTGGCTCTGGTGGTCCTGGTCCTGGCTCCGGTGGTCCTGGTCCTGGTCCTGTCCCATTCCTCTGACAGCAGCTGGACCTTTCAGGGACACTCAGGTCACAGGTTAGAACAGTGTCCCGCTCCGTCCTCCCAGCTGTTCGAAGACACAGCTGGAGTAAACAGAGACAGACAGACAGGTGGACAGGTGGACGGACTGGCTCCCAGAACTTCACACACCACAGGTGACAGGTCTCCTCCGGTGTCTGTAGCATGTAACACTGCATCACTCCTGCATCAGACAGTGTGTACATGCCGCTGTCCTCTGAAGACAGGCATGTCACATGATCAGCACCAGCCCATATCACCTCTGCAACATTTACCAGCTTCTCTTGACTCACAGCGTGCGGCGCAGTGGCTTCCAGGCAGCGACTCCAGCAGCTCGTCACACTTGGCCTGTGTGCAGCCCTCGATTTACTTCCCCTCCATTTGTAGTGTGCGTCACACGGCCCTTCAGATTAGGTGGGGGTTTAAAGGGCTGAACAGCACTCACCTTGCTTGTCTTGAGGTTTTGGACACCCTGCCCTTCTGCGGGGACGTGCAAGACCACGTACTGGGACACGGCAGGTGTGTCCTCGAGTCAGCCTGAGCTCACTGTCAGCTAAACACACAGACAGGAAACCAGACCGCTGCTGTGAGAGAGGTGCACTGAACTTCCTCCTCACTGACATGTTTATAATACCTGAGCTACAGACTGGAGCGTGTGTGTGTGTGTGTGTGTGTGTGTGTGTGTGTGTGTGTGTGTGTGTGTGTGTGTGTGTGTGTGTGTGTGTGTGTGTGTGTGTGTGTGTGTCAATGGTCAAACTAACCAGAGACACCACAGGCTCTGCTGGGAAGTGTGAAACAGACATGAGCCAGAAAGACAGAGGCCTCTCATTTGTTTATACTGAGGCAGAGGAGAGGTGTAGACAAAGAGAGGGGAGAGAGAGAGAGAGAGAGAGGGGGGGAGAGAGGAGGGGGGGGGGGGTGAGTCAGAAGCCAACAAGAGGGTGAACTGAGGGTGATGAAGAGGATGAAAGAAGAAGCTGGTCTGAGGAGGAAACAGGGACAAAAGCTGCAGGACTCCATGATTTGTTTTCCTACACTCGTGTGTGTGTGTGTGTGTGTGTGTGTGCGTGTGTGTGTGTGTGTGTGTGTGTGTGTGTGTGTGTGTTTATTTTTGGCGCTGACACACTGTTGCATATTTTCTAAATGAACAGTTGAAGCCTTTGAAGTAGAGTTGAATCGTTTTCCTCGTTCCCTCTGGCCGCGCTGTGAGACGCTGAGAGCGGCGGCCATTTTGTTTTCAGGCCGTACGTTCGTCTCCTTCCTCATGGATGCAATGTCTCAGTAACTCTCTCAGATTTGGCCCAAACATTCACCTGGACTCACAGAGGAACTCTTTCCATTTAGGTGGCAAAAGGTCAAAGGTCAAGGTCACTGTGACCTGATGTAGTTACTCTTTACCATTGTTGGAAGACTTCTCTAGAAAACCTGGGCCAGTTTCCACATGGGATGGAGGGAACCTGCCACATGACATTCACCTGGATGTAAGAATCAGCATGACCTTGACCTTTGACCTCCTCCCACTAAACCCAGTGTCCAAATTGAGTTCAAGTGGACATTTGTGTCGAGACTAAGGAGCAGATGGACAAAAACATAGTTCCTCCAGCGAGTGTTGACGATGTGGAGACAGGTAGAAACAGGAAGTCAGCGTGTGTGTGCTGTGGTGGGCGGGGCCTGGTGCCCGGTGTAAACCTACAGCATCACTCTCTGCGTGCTTTAAAATGCTTTACCGTTTACAGGAGGTCAGTCCTATTGATAACTGACAGGTGATCGTCCGTCTTCAATCAGCTGTATTGAGCAGAAGCCAGTTGCAGAGCTGCCCGAGGCTCCTTCACATGGCAGATATTGGTGAGTCAGTGTCGGGGCTGTGGACAGAGCCTCCTGAAGCCCTCTGGTTATTGATATTCCTCTGGCTCTGCTCTCAGTGGATCTGCAGCCCAGAGCCAGGAGCTGCTGCCAGAGAGGGAGGATTATTGGTTTGGACCGAGCCACTGACAGGGATTCAACATAATCATACTGCTGTGTTGCACCTCTGGGAAAGTTGCGTGTGTGTGTGTGTGTGTCCAAAAGTCTCAAGAAAAAAAAGAAACCAGGAGGAGGGAGGGAGGGGTGGAGGGGAAGTGATAGAGTCTGGCCAGAGTGTGTCAGTGGCTGACAGCAGGATTTAAGAGCAGAGCTTCCAGTAAAGAGGAGCTCCTGCATGGCTCTGAGTCCCCATCTGGATGAGCACTGCAGCCAAACCCAGAGTTCACTGCACAGATATGAAAGGAAGGGGGGGGGGGCAGGAAGCTGCACCTCACAACTTATGTTTCTATTTTCCATTTCAAGTCACTGCTGTTCTGCTTCTTACTCTAGTTTTTGTTACTGGGAACAAACCGAGCTCCTTGGTGTTGGTGGGCGGGGCAAACTTTCTCTAGGCCAATAGCATCACTTCATTCTTTACCTGTATGTTTGCATGTTTGTTTTTTGTTTGTTGTTGCTCATAAATATGTTAATTGGCTTTTCACTGTGGTTGGATCTAAACAGCAGATGTTAACAACGACAGGAGGTGTTACAGACACAGACTCAGACACTCAGACACCAGGACCAGGACCAGCGCTCATGATCTCAGGTAGTGAACTGATCTTAAACTGAAGCAGGTGTAGGAGCTTCCACAGGTGCGTCTGTGACTTCAGCACGTGACCTAAACGCTGTTCTTCCCTCTTGTTTCCTGTGTGCTCGGTGAAGCGTGATCTCCGCAGGCCGCCGTCCAAACGGCACAAATCTCCGCTGAACTTTTTAACTGTTGCTCCCAGCCTCCGTACGAGCACATGACGCCACGATAGACGGGAATCAATCAATACATAAAGAACGATGTCCTTTCCCTCTGGCATACGTCGCAGACATGAAAGTTACTGTCATCTGCAGAATTTCAAATACTGCTCCCGCTGAAGAGGCTTTAGTCCGCCACTGCTCTTTCAGTGACCTTTCCTCACAGAGGTCAGAGTCAGCGTGGCCTGAACGGATGGATGCTTCAGTGACGCTCACACATTGCTGACATTTAGTCGCTGCAGTGAAGTGGAGGTTGGCAGAAGCCTCAGAGACAGATCAACTATCTGCATGAAGAGATGCCACAAGAAGGAAGAGAGAAATCATGAAGCAGCTAGTAGCAACAGGTCGGTGTCGGCCAATCAGATGAGAGAAGACCCTGAGCCTCTCTTCTGATTGGCTCACTGCTAGCATCACATTACCATCACGCCAGCATCACATTAGCATCATGTCAGCATCACATTAGCATCATGTCAGCATCATGTCAACATCATGTCAACATCATGTTAGCATCTACAGCATCACATCATCAAGATGTTAGCATTAGGTTACCATCCGTCAGCATGACGTTAGCATCACATCAGTATGGTGTTAGGATAAAGTTAGCATCATGTTAGCAACATGCTACCATCCATCTGCATTACTTCAGCAACACATAACCATCATGTTTGCATCATTTCAGCATCATGTTAGCATCAGCAAATCAGGATGACGTTAGCATGACGTTAGCATGAGGTTAGCATCATGTCTGTCATTACAAAGATGATTGTGAGTGGCGACCTCTGTATGTGGCTTTTACACAACCAGTGCTACAGTACCCACAAGAGGAACATGAGACCTGCTTCATTTCATGATGTATTTCTTGTGGTAGCATCATCAGTGACCGTCTGTTGAAGCAGCAGCGTGCTAACATTAGCCACCAGAAGCTAGAGCTCATACCAGACCAGATGAAACAGCAGGGGGCGTGTGACAGTTGCCAGTTGCCAGTGTTTTCAACTCTTCATTACAGAGAGTGTGTGTGTGTGTGTGTGTGTGTCCTGGAAACTTGAGCGAAGGCTGTTCTGTCAAACTGTCTCATAGATGAAGAACAGCTCCAGACATGTTGATGCGTGACACAGCTCTGATAATTTTAGACATTTTAACATGGAAAAGTGACATATTCTAACTTTCAGGTGCAGATCTGGTCTGGTTGCATCAGCCCATCGGCATGTGTGAGTCTGTGTTACTCATGTGCAACAGCTTCCTGTAAAGGATGTTTCTGAATGCATCATTCTGGCTCTGTGTGTGTGTGTGTGTGTGTGTGTGTGTGTGATTCAGCGTGGATCTCGAGGGCAGGTGGTGGGAGTGTGCGAGCGCTGTGTGTCAGCGGGTTCAGAGCTAAAAGTGAAGTGAAAAGTCGATGGTGGCGAGTCAGTGAGGCGAGGACGCAGGTCACAGTCGAAGTTATATAATGATGATTTCACTGTTGGAGGCTGAAGCTGCAGCTCCACAACAAAACAACAACATCTCAACAACTTCTCTCCTCAGACCAACACGTCTGCCTTAAAGCTCCGTACGGTATAAAGGTAGACGTGCGTCTTAAAGCTCCGTACAGTATAAAGGTAGACGTGCGTCTTAAAGCTCCGTACGGTATAAAGGTAGACGTGCGTCTTAAAGCTCCATACGGTATAAAGGTAGACGTGCGTCTTAAAGCTCCGTACGGTATAAAGGTAGACGTGTGTCTTAACTGATATGATGCATTCGAGGACAGTTTACCTCAGTACCAGCAATAGAAAAGTCTGAATGCAGCAATAATGGACAACATCATGTGCAGCCGCCTCGTCCTTGAGAAAATGAAAGTTTCTGACAGGTGTCCATGTGAAGTGGTTAAACTGAGCCGCCTTGTTCTGCAGGAGCTGTGACCCGAGCTGTGACCCCGAGCTGTGACCCCGAGCTGTGACCCCGAGCTGAACCTTTCTCAGCTCAGCGCCATGTTTGGACCGTGTCGACCAGACGTGTGATGAGGCCCTGTGTTCACGCTGCACTGTATCTCGCCTCTCGTCTGCAGGCTGAGCTCAAACAGCAGCCGTGAAAAGAAACAGCAAGTGAAGCAGCGAGAACTTCTGTACGTGTCCTCAGCTGCTCCACGCGCCTCCTCGTTAGTTTCACTGTTAACGTCTGAGCTCCAGGTTCACACGTCTCACACTCTACAGATATTTGTGATCAGAGTTAAACACACAGGGAGAATCAAGACAAAGACTGATGACGCACCAGGACGAAGACAGCCGCCTGCTGTGGTGTCCTGGATTCAGCGTCCTCATCTGTCCTCGCCGTCCAGACGGCTGTCTCCTCTTCCTCATCCTATTCATCTTCTGGGCCTTCATTTCTCCCAGAGTTCATTGCTCTGCAGGGGAGCTACAGGTGTGTGTGTGTGTGTGTGTGTGTCTGCACAGATGGATGAAGCACAGTGTGGCGTCGTGGAGGGATTTCTCCCTCTGATGTGTTTTTCATGCTGTGCCCCCCCTCAACACACACCTCCACTAAATCACTCACTGCGTCTCTCCCAGTGGGGAGTGTGTGTGTGTGTGTGTGTGTGTGTGTGTGTGTCTTTGAAAACACAGGTGAGGAGGACGGCATGTGAAGGAGGAGGAAGAGTTTGAATATTAAATACTGAAGGACACACGACGAGGACGTTTCATTTCACACGCTTTTACACTGTGAGTTTGGATTTCATGCTCTAACCTGCATCGACACATGATGTCACCTGTCTGTCACCTGTCTGTCACCTGTCTGTCTCCTCTCTGTCACCTGTCTGTCTCCTGTCTGTCTCCTGTCTGTCTCCTGTCTGTCACCTGTCTGTCACCTCTCTGTCTCCTCTCTGTCTCCTGTCTGTCACCTGTCTGTCACCTGTCTGTCTCCTGTCTGTCTCCTCTCTGTCACCTGTCTGTCTCCTGTCTGTCTCCTGTCTGTCACCTGTCTGTCACCTGTCTGTCACCTGTCTGTCTCCTGTCTGTCACCTGTCTGTCTCCTGTCTGTCACCTGTCTGTCACCTGTCTGTCTCCTGTCTGTCACCTGTCACCTGTCTGTCACCTGTCTGTCTCCTGTCTGTCTCCTGTCTGTCACCTGTCTGTCTCCTGTCTGTCACCTGTCTGTCACCTGTCACCTGTCTGTCACCTCCGGCGTGAACTTGTCAGCAGGTTGAGCAGCAGTAGCTAGTCGGACGTTCATTGTGACCTGTTTTGACCCGGTCGACTACACGTCACAGTTTGGACCTTGTGTCCCGCCCACTGACAGGAGCCACGATCAGGTGTTGTTCACCTGTTTGTTTATGAACAGGTCCAGTGAGTGTTTGCAGCTTGTTGAAGGGAACATGTTGTCACACGGGGCTCAGACCTTCACACTCACAACACACACACTTTAGAGCTAAACTAACCAGCTCAGTGAGCAGAGTCACACACCTGCTCCTGTTCCAGAGTCACACACACCTGCTGCTGTTCCAGAGTCACACACACCTGCTGCTGTTCCAGAGTCACACACCTGCTGCTGTTCCAGAGGACACACACCTGCTCCTGTTCCAGAGGAGACACACCTGCTCCTGTTCCAGAGTCACACACCTGCTCCTGTTCCAGAGTCACACACACCTGCTCCTGTTCCAGAGTCACACACCTGCTCCTGTTCCAGAGTCACACACCTGCTCCTGTTCCAGAGTCACACACACCTGCTCCTGTTCCAGAGTCACACACCTGCTCCTGTTCCAGAGTCACACACCTGCTCCTGTTCCAGAGTCACACACCTGCTCCTGTTCCAGAGTCACACACCTGCTGCTGTTCCAGAGTCACACACACCTGCTGCTGTTCCAGAGTCACACACCTGCTGCTGTTCCAGAGTCACACACCTGCTGCTGTTCCAGAGTCACACACCTGCTCCTGTTCCAGAGGACACACACCTGCTGCTGTTCCAGAGTCACACACCTGAGGCCACGCACCGCCTTTAATAACTGATGTTCAGCCTCTGGACCCACACGTCAGCTGCTGCAGAGAGGAGAGGGGACAGGCTGCAGCAGACACTGTGTGTAGATGATGGGATGTCCACTGTGTAGACAGACAGACAGACAGACAGAGGCAGACAGACAGACAGACGGACAGACAGACAGACAGACAGACAGTCAGTCAGTCAGTCAGTCAGTCAGACAGTCAGACAGACATTACATCATGTAACCTCAGCCGTGAGCAAGACGCCGGCACTTTGTTCATATTTCACATCGCATTCTTCCTCTGGCTCGGTCGGCGGCCATGTTTGTGAGGTAACAGTTCCTGCTCTGCTCGCTCTCTGGGGCTGTCGCAGGAGTTTCATGTTGACACGACACACCTGAGAATCACCTGGACAAATAATCAGGCCCCAAATCCTCCACAGTGTAACCAGCCTGAAGCACAGATGAATTCTGGGTAAACAAACCTCAGACAGGACGTTCAGCATGTCCGCCCCTGACACAGAGCTGGGTGCGGCTGTGAGCGTCGCCGCTCGTTGTCCCGCTCGCCGGTGCGACCTCATTCGGCCATGAGACGGCAGCGAGCCCGCAGCGCTTTACATCTGCTCCGTTGTTCCATAACCGTCTCGCCCACAAACAAAGGCACTTCTGTTGTGTGCCTGTGTCTGGGATGCGAAGCCCCGTCCGTGGTTATATCATCGAAACACCCAAACCACATGCTGTAAATCGCAGACTG
Organism: Caranx ignobilis; assembly: GCA_021432705.1. Lineage (NCBI taxonomy): Eukaryota > Metazoa > Chordata > Actinopteri > Carangiformes > Carangidae > Caranx > Caranx ignobilis. Next base: position 1,129,051 of record MU270014.1, read on the forward strand.
TGTAGAAAACTTCATTACAGCTCATCCAAGTCGCTGCTTGGGTTTTACTGTTAATTAAAATTCCATGTATGGGAGTTGGGCTGCGAGGAGGAGACCTGCTGTTCCAGCCGCCCAGGACGCATAATGGAGGCTTTATGAATCGTCAGTGAAATGAAAACAGAGTGTGTAAAGACAGTCGGGACAGAAATGGCAGCCATTGTGAAATCTAAACAAGGGTTGGCTTTCGCAGCGCGGTGTGGTTTGTGAGGCAGCAGAGGGGAGGGGGGGGTCGCTCCGTATAGAGCCGACAACAGCTCACACTCCCGTATGAGACAGTAACGTGGGATCAAACGCTGGCTCAGGGGGAGTCTGGGGTCTCGGGGGTCAGGCAGGATCCGCTGCTCTGGGAATCGAACCTGGGATGCGACAGCGCCACGAGGCCGGCTGGCAGCCTCTCTCCTCCCATTCATGACAGTGTCAACACAGTGGACAGAGCGTGAGCGTCTCACTTTGTGGCTCGTGTCCACGTGCTGGACCATGTGTGGACCGGCCTCGTCCTGCTGCTCCGCTCTGAGTGTGTGTGTGTGTGTGTGTGTGTGTGTGCAGCAGAGAAGTAATTAGTGTGAGGTGATAATAAAGCAGTAACACACAGCTCGTAAAGATGTGGTTTGGTTTTGGGCTTGGGTGCCAGCCTGACAGAGTTAACCCTTCGCTCACCACAGTCCCACTCTGTGCATGCTGGGAAGTCAGGTGATCACACAGAGTGACTTCACCTGGACGGTCAGGGCTGCACTCTGCACACCCCTCCAGACATCTCACCTCCAGCCGTGAAGCAGGAAGTGGTGTTTTGGACCATGATGGACACTGGACAGCAGCTAATAATCATCTGATCATGTGACGGCTGCTTCTTGATCTGAGCAGGTACCAACACACCTGACGGGCTGATGTCACTCCTGATGATCTTCTGATGAGCTGCTCCTAAAGCCTGCTCCTCTGCTCTGAGTGAACGTCCTGCAGCTCCGTGTGAAGGTTAGCATCGACTTTCAAGGAAAGACTGGACGTTCACCTGGTCCTCCGTCCCTGAAGGACTCGTGTGTGGGGACCTGAGTAGCTGACCTCTGACCTTTGTACGATGTAAGAAGTGTCTGCAGAGTGAAACAGCAGCAGGGATGTTGTACCAGGAGCTTTAAGGCCCTGAATCCAGAGTGAGACAGTAAATGTGGGTCAGTGTGTCACCGGCCGATCCTCCTCCTCCTCTCCTCCTCCTCCTCCTCCTCCTCCTCCTCCTCCTGCAGCACCTGCGTGTCGTTCACAGAGTCGACTCTGGCACAGACTCACAAAGCTTCGTGTGCGGTGTAATTAGTGAAAGCTGCGGTGCAAACGCTCCGAGCCGCTCGACTCTGACACACATCCCAGGTTCAACACCGGCGACTTCCTGACTGCGGATCCTGTCGAGCGGCTCCGACTCAGCAGGAACATTCAAAGGTCTGTGTGTGTGAACCGGTCACATGCAGCATTCAGCTCCCAGGGCTGAGCCTCAGCAGGTGCAACAGGTGCTGACAGGTGTCTCACTTCACACCCAGCTCCACCTTGGCAGATTGTCCAACTCACAGGTGTGTTGTGCAGACGACAGGTTTCTCCTCCATCACCTGTTCTTAGAGCAGGAAGCACAAACATCAGCGTCTCTGGCTTCTTGTTTGTCGTCATTAAACACGTGGCTCGTCACTTTCCTGTGACAGTTTGTTGTCAGGTGAACAGTCTGTGCAGACCTCAGATCAGAGACAACGGTCAGCTTGAAACCAGATCAATCATTAAAGCTGATCAGCTTTAAACAGAGTCAATCAGAGCATCGAGGCGAGTGTAGAACAGTCTGCACGACTACTACATTTCCCATCATGCTCCTGTTTTACAGGAAGAAAAGACATGTTTGCTCTTTAAGTTCAACATTTCTCTTTCTGTCACTGTCAAAGTTAGAGAGGTCAGCATTTCCTGTTTTATTTTGAAATTGTTCACCTCGTGTCCATTAACCCCGCCTCCTTCGTGTATTTAACTCCAGCGACCCACAGTCAGTTTGGCAGTTTGGCAGACCGAGGTGCGCAGAGATGGGTGTGGCGGTGCAGCGTGGTGGCGCAGCGTGGCGGCGCAGCGTGGTGGTGCAGCGTGGCGGCGCAGCGTGGTGGCGCAGCGTGGCGGTGCAGCATGGCAGCACAGTAGAGGGAGGTGTGGACAGGTTCAGCTTGGCACAGTGACAGTTTCGTGCCAAAAGGCCTGGTCTGCTCTCGGCGCAGGCGGAGCGCGGCTGGTGGAGTGGTAGTTTGGCTGACCGGCGCACAGGGCGCTGCGCTGCGCTGTCGCCAGGTGATGTTTCTAATGAACTTGTCCTGACGAAGTGTCTCCTCTTCCTCCTCCTCCTCTTCCTCCTCCTCCTCCTTTGCTTGTGGCACCAGACTCGTGAGTGTAACGTTACATCATCCAGGCAGTGATGACACTTCAGTGTTCATTGTCTTTGTTTATGCAAATTAGCAGGAAGTAAATGTGTTTGTGAAGGAAACAAGTTTAAGTCGCAGCAGAATCACTTGTACAGTACTGTGACACACACACACATACACACACACACACACACTCTCACATGCACACTCACTTACATGTCAGTCATTATCTCTCTATAGCTGTCAGAGTATGAGTGTGTGCTTGATGTATTTATTCTGTTTTCATGAGAGAGGGAGAGGGAGAGAGCGAGCGAGCATCAGTCTGTACAGTGTGTGTGATTAGAGCCCACAGGGGGCATCGCTACAACTGGCTGACTACAACCCTGGATCCTCTCACATGTTGTTACAACAACCCTGCAGTCACCCTCATTATCCAGGAGCCCTGCCACTCTCTCTCTCACACACACACACACACACACACTGTGACAGACACACACACACACACACACACACTGTGACACACACACACACACACACACTGTGACACACACACACACACTGTGACAGACACCCACCTCTGCTGCCATCCTCTGTTTACAGCTGCTGTCAGACTCAAAACATCACAAATGTTTTGCAGCAGGTGGAACATCACGCAGCGTCTCTTTCTCTTTCTCTTTCTCTGCGTCTCATCTCTCGCTTCTCTGAATCTGTCAGACGCCTCGTTCAGGGACGGGGGTGAACGACGGGTCAGCGAGTCTGCGAACTTCTCCCCGGCAGCAGCAGCAGCAGAGTCCTGATCAGAGCGTGGCTCGTCTGTGCTGGAGGATGGAGGAGCCCACAGGCCTCTGGCATGTCGTCTGTCTGAGAGGCCACTCTTATCACGCTGTGAGCCCCCCCACCCTCCTCCTCCTCCTCCTTACCCCCTCCTTACCCCCTCCTCATCCACACCTCCATCCCTGCGCTCTGGCTCTGGCTCCTGCTGCTGCATCGCTCTGGTTTTAATTACCTCCTGTGAGAGCCGAGCAGCCGAGCAGCTGAGCAGCCGAGCAGCGGCTCATTAGGTTTATCAGCAGGTGCGAGTGCTAACCTGCCGTGACCCCCCCCCCCCCTTTCCTCTGTCACCAGTTCACTCTCTCTGTCACTCCTCTTGTTTCTTCCTCTTCTTCAAAGTCTCTCTCTTCAGTTTCACCTCCTTCACAATAAAGTTTCCTGCACATGATTTTTTTCCAGGCTTTTATTATGAAAAACGTCTCTTTCCCTGCAGTGAGCTCCATCAGTTCACACCTGTTCAACAAGAGCTCCCAACACAGCAGAGGTGTTTCTGGGGACACAATACAGTGAGGGACCAGGCTAAAGGCTAATGCTAAGCTAACAGTCCATGTGATCAACAGCATGTGAATCATGTGATACTGACTCAGCTTCTTGTCAAACCCCACTAACAGGTAGCAAGAAGAAGAACAACTGAAGGCCCCAGACTGGTCCCTCACTTCATTGTGTCCCCAGACTGGTCCCTCGCTTTATTGTGTCCCCAGACTGGTCCCTCGCTTCATTGTGTCCCCAGACTTGAAGTAAAAAACACAGAAGAAGGTGAATTAGTGCTGAAGCGTCGACTCCTGTCACTGTCACCATGGATCAATATCATTAACTATGATGTGATCAGATTTATAACATTTACATGACACGCTGCAGTGGTTGGTTCAGTCTGTCTCTACTCACATCAATACAGGCAATGATAACATGGTAATCTCTCTCTCCCTCCCTCCCTCTCTCGCTGCCCCCCCCCCCGATGACTCGTAGTGAGACAAACAGAAGAAGTTCTGCACCATTAGTCTGGAGATGAACTCATTAACACACACACACACACACAGTGTTGTGGTGAACCGTCTCCGTCTCATGCTTATTATTTTTTTATCTTCACCCTCCTCCTCCTCCTCCTCCTCCTCCTTCATCTCCTTGTAAAAAAAAATAAAATCTGTTATTTTGGGGGGTTTGACAAACGCAGGAGTCAAACTCCGGTCACCGGCTCCACAGCAGCAGGAGGAGCCGAGGAGCGAATCAGATCTGCTGCCTTTCATTTCATCTCCACAGAGAGAGAGAGAGAGAAATCCTGACACCCAGAAAGAAAGACAGAAAAAAACATGTTTCTTGGAGGATGCTGTGAACGAGGGTTCACGGTGAGGACACGAGGAAATGAGAGGAGAGAGAGAGAGCTTGTTGCAGCCCCCCCCCCCGTGATGGTCTCTGCTCTGAAGTCTGGCTCCAGTCCGACTCACTGGGAACCAGGAGGAGCAATTACCAGGGAGTGATTCTGACCTGCTGCTCTCCATGATTCACCATAAAAATACTATTTCTCAGGTTATTGTTAAAGCTGCAGGAGCCAATCAATGCCCCCCCCCCACCCACTCCGCCCCGGGGGCCCCCCTCTCCATCATTTAATTACTCCGCCATCAATCAATGGAAAACACATTTTTAGGAAAGCCAATCGATACTGTGGGGTGACTTCACTGACGAAAGGGATTGTTGCCTGACACACACACACACACACACACACACACAGAGACACACACACACAGACACACACACAGACACACACACGGCTCTGTGTATGTGATGTATTGATCGTGATACAGTCTAATGTGCCTCTGTGTGGACGGAGCAATTTTCAGATTTGTTTAATATTTCCATTTGTGTTAAAACTAATTTTAGACTAGTGTGTGTGTGTGTGTGTGTGTGTGTGTGTGTGTGGGGGGGGGGGGGGGGGGGCTCAGGTCTCAGTCCAGAGGTGTACAGCTGTTCTCATGTGCCCATTAACAACATGATTTGATGACAGACACAGTGTTAAGGTGGTATGTTTTCTGGTTTGACATCTGGACCTCTGTCAGTCCACCTTAACTGTCAGTGACAGACAGTGAAGTGGTGACTGTCTCTCTGCTGAGGACTGGATCTTCAGCGTCTTCACAACGTCTCCATATTTCAACCAGATTATGCAAAATGCACATTTTTTATTTCATCACATGAAGAAGAGAAGCAGCAGAGCATCGCTGTCGCTCTGTAACTGAGGCTCAGCTGAGCACTGCGTGATGTCACTGATGTCTGCTTCCTGTTCCTGCTGTAGTTTTACCCTGAAAGTCGTCCCACAGCCTTGATGACGTTGTCTCTGGTTTGTCTCCACACAGCATCACCGCACCATCTCTGGACCCAGCACCACCACCACCACCACCACCACCACCCGGCTCTCTGCTGCCTGTGGTCACCTGGACCCTGAGGGACCACGTGGGTCGGAGTCAGAGTCTTCATGGAGGTGACACACACACACACACACACTGGGAAGTTAATCGTGACTTTTCAAGCCAATCAGGTGGCACTTCCTGTTTATAAATGACATGGCGCCCAATCTTTCTGAATTTGTAGCACGTTTGTGTCGTCACAAGTCGCAGTGTGTTGTGGGCCACGTGTGTGTGTGTGTGTGTGTGTGTGTGTGCGTGTGTGAGAGAGACAGTGATCCATTAGAGTTGCACAGTGGATTAATTAAAGTGGCACCTCCTGTCCAGACACAATGAAGGGAGGAGCCATGAGAGGGAAAGGTTAAAAGATAATGAAATGAAATCTGTGTGACACACCAGACCTCTCTCTCTCTCTCTCACACACACACACACACACACACTCTGGGATCGTCCGTCACTGGCTGCAGATATGAAGAGGCTGTAATCGTTCTGTAACCATTATGAAAGGTGTAGAATAATTGACCTCTGTGAGGCGATTGATCTGGTGATGACAGATACGACGGGTCACATGACACACGTCCACGTGTGAAAATAATGGAGATAATTCAATCTGCTCTCATACGTTCAGCTGAAGGACGAGTCCACTGTCCCTGCAGCTCCTCACTCTGTATAAACATCCTCCACAGTTCATTCACTACACAAACTGTCACAGTGACACGCTGCAGGCAGGAACACACACTCACACACACACACAGTCTTCATTCACACAGGTGAAGGAAACTGTGCAGGTCAAGTGTGTTTGTTCTTGTGTTGGAGACGAGCTGCAGCAACACAGCGCTGATGAAGTGGTGGGTCAGTCACACAGTGCACCACGCTGCTGCAGCCGCACGTCCACACACACGAGGAACAGTGCACATGCACCAGAGTTAAAGTCCACACACACACATGTAATTTATACATTATATATGAAACCTACCAGAAATGACAACAATCTCATACAGTGATGAACATGTGTTGTCCATGTAGATGCGCATGTATAAAACACTCATTGACAAAACATGTATGTAATTACTGTTCATGACTGTGTAATGTATCAATAACACGTTTATATGGAGACGATCATTCACACGTTTCCACGTTTCTGTAGGTTTTATAGTTTTCTATCAATCACTGTTCAATGACCAGTTTTCTATCAATCACTGTTCAATGACCAGTTTTCTATCAATCACTGTTCAATGACCAGTTTTCTATCAATCACTGTTCAATGACCAGTTTTCTATCAATCACTGTTCAATGACCAGTTTTCTATCAATCACTGTTCAATGACCAGTTTTCTATCAATCACTGTTTAATGACCATATTTGGGTGTGTATTGTAGAATGTTCGGGCTCGAGTGGGTGACATCATCAGCTAGAGTGGGAGAAGTTGTCTGAAACTTTTCTCTTTCTCTCGTCCTCCCGGCCACAGGTAACACTCTACACACCTGATTTTTTCCACAGTTGTAGACATACTTGTTGTGTCTCTGACAATGTCCTCATCACAGCAGAGAGACTGACAGAGTTTAAACTGTGAGCCTCTGAGTGAGGGCAGGTCCCTTCCTGCTGCCCATTGACTCTAATACAAAGATTTTCTGAGAGAAACAGAAGGGACCCCTGTTTTAACTCACATGGGTTTCCAAAGTATTTCCTGTAGAAACACCACAGTCATGTCACAGTGTTCAGGAAGTCCTCTGGACGCTCACCGTCTGCTTCTTGTTCTGATAGGAGCTACCGTTTTGTCAGAATCAGCCCAAATGTGAGACCAGCACCGAGGCAGATTATCACCCTTTTTCAGCGTTTCCGTCTGCCTCGGCCTGGGGGTGCGTCCAGTGTCATGGCAACCACCTCAAGTTACCATGGCAACCTCTGAGCCTCAGGCCAGAGCCACAGCTGAGACACATTCATTAATCAGGGACTCCTCTCTGATATCTCTGCAGCTGATCTACTTCTGAGCCCCGTCCCCCATACATTCATATCAAGTCACAGGTCACAGGTCACAGGTCACATACCTGACGCCTGCACTCAGGTACAGGACAGAATACATGTCCTCACTCACCTGATCTGTTTTATCCAGCCACATGTCTGTAAGCAGATATACATTTACATATACATTTTCAAACAAGATGGCCCCCCCCCCCCCGTTCTCCATGACGACCGGCCTGTCTCTCCTCCGCTCCCTCAGACTCACTCTGACAAACCTGATGCGAAACGTGTCAGACATTTAGATTGAAATGAGTTGAATTAATTCAGATTGAAGAAGAGGAGCGAAGGAGTCGAACAGATGTTTTCAGCCCCTGGAAACAAGGAGGACACATGAATCCTACCACACGTCTCGTCACTTTCTCTGCAGGCTCAGGTCCAGAGTCGTTCCTGCTCTCAGCCGAGGAGCTCCACATGAATAATAACGAATCCGTTTTAATAACCCGCGGCGCTCGGGGCAAAGATTTAAAATCCTGGACTGGAGAATTAAAAAAACTCTGACTTCAGATTCCTGCAGCCATCGTTTCTAATTTTTAGTCGTTTCACCGCTCGAAACGTCTCCATCTCAAAATTAACAAAAGTTGGTTCAGTCTTTGAAGGTCTCGGCATAAATGAGACGACCGCACCTGACAGGTTCTCCTCCGAGGAGCCAGTTACTCTGAATTCATAATGGAGGCTGACGACTACCCAGAATATCTGATCAGGACCTGAGTCACTGTGGTTCTGTGGGACACGAGTCACTGAGAACCAGGAGGAGCTGCAGGTTCTCCAGGAGGAGCTCCAGGTTCTCCAGGAGCCGCCACTGTAACGTCACATCAGGACACAACATGGACCTTATCAACACCACACTTATCATCTCCTCCTCCTACTCCTACTCCTCCTCCTCTTCCTCCCCCTCCTCTTCTTCCTCCTTCTACTCCTACTCCTCCTCCTTCCTCCTACTTCTCCTCCCCCTACTCCTCCTCGTACTCCTCCTACTCCTCGTCCTCCTACTCTTCCTCCACCTCCTTCCTCCTCCTCCTCTTCCTCCTACTCCACCTCCTTCCTCCTCTTCCTCCTACTCCTCTTTCTCCTCCTCCTCCTTCCTCCTCCTACTCCTACTCCTCCTCCTCTTCCTCCGCCTCCTCCTTCTCCCTCCTCCTCCTCCTCCCCACCTCCTCCTCTTCCTCCTCCTCCTCTTCCTCCTCCTCTTCTTCCGCTCCTCCTCTTCTTCTTCCTCCTCCTCCTCTTCTTCTTCCTCCTCCTCCTCCTCCTGTCAGCTCATCTTTCATCGTACACATGGCTTCATAAAAAGGTCAGTTGTTCACATGGCGATAAATTGATTATCTGATAGGGCAGCCGATCAATTGACCGATCAATGATCCAGTCCAAAAAGGAAAAGAAGTGGCTGCATTGATTTGGGGTGAACTGAGTCCTGTGTGTGAAGGTGGCCTTGGCTCAGCCCTGAAGGTGAATGAACACACAACGCAGGCCTCAGACGTGCGTCCTGGAGGTTACGTCTCTGTCCACAGGTTGAGCTCCAAAGGACGAATGTAAGGACTGTGGTTTGCGTTGTGTTTACATCATGTGATGATAAATGCGTCATACGTCCTGATCGTGTCAGAGACGAGCCACAGCTGAGACTGATCATCCTTTACATCAGACTTAGAGCCATGAACACAAATGGTCCATATGTAAAGTACAAGGAGACAGACAGTCACTGTATGTTTGTGTGTGTGTGCAGTGACTTGAGCCCTCAGGGCCACCGTAGTTATGAATTGGCGCTTGCAAATAAATTAGTTGAAAGGACTTGAGTTTGAAAAGGTTTGTGGACCTGATCTCATGTTGTGGGTCCTCATCAGTATTCTTGTTGTTTTTAAGGCTGTGGGTGATTCAAGGCCAAATTCTCACCGTGGGAAAAATGAATTAACATCAAACTCCAAAGAGCTCAGTGACCTTCAAGGCACCGAACGCTGGACACAACAACACAGGCCGAGTGTCGACGCAGCAGCTGTGGAAACGTTAATACGTCCAACTCTCAGTTGTAGAGTGAAATCATTCTTCTGATCAATCAATCATCAATCACTGAACCTCACACAGCTCAAACACAAAGCTGTGTGTCTACGAATGCAGTGCATCTTTGAGACTTTACCTCCAACCAACCAGCCTACAGGAGGTCGACCTTTGACCTTTTGGATATAACATCTCATCGCTTAATTTTCCCTTATTGATGTTTGAGTTAAACTGCGTCATAATCATCAAATTCATTTGTGACTTATGGCCAAAAACCTGTGACCTTTGACCTCTGACCACCAAATACTAATCAGTTTGTCCTTCAGTATTTGGACGTCCTCAGATGTCACAGGCTGTGACCTTTGACCTTTGGATCCCTGAGTACAAACAAATGTTTGATGCTAAATTGTAAAGACAACCCCCCCCCCCAGTTGTTAACGAGATATCAAGTTAAGGTGAACGAGACGGGCCGAGCAACCATCGTCGTCGCCGTGGAAACGTGAAAATAATATAAAATAAAAACACAGTTTAATTTTCAACAGGCTCCACTTCACTACACTGTATTTCACGCATTAGAAACTCTGTAAATTCATTACAGGTCTGCACGGCTGAGTAACACACACACGCACACACACACACACACACACACACACACACACAGAGCCTCACTTAGCATTTCTATGGACTTGACACACACACCCACGAAGGAGGTATGAAGGTGTGACCTGCATGGTAAGAGGAAGTATTGATTAGTCAACCGTGGTCATGATCCATGGTTGAATCTAACTGCACACACACACACACACACACACACACACACACACACACACACACACACACACACACAGAAAACCCCAAATAAGCACAAACCAGCTCATATCCAACTTGCATATTCTGTAAAAACACACACACACTCGTGTTGTGAATATTAATGGTGACACGCTGCAGTAATTAAATAATAGTGGAAAGTAATTAAACACACACACACACACACACACATGATTTATGATTGTGGACGCTGCAGACACACACAGCCGTGGACGGTAACACTCGTCCTCCTGTGTCCACTCTCCCGCCCACACGCTCTCACTTAATAATGATAAATCCCATAAAAAGCGCAGGCGTGCTGAATAATACATGCCTGTCTCCAGCCCTGCAGTTTAAATATATACATATTACCTCATGAATAATTAACCCCTTCATTTCACAGCTGTCTCTTCGACACAGGACGACGAGAAGAAAGACCTCGGTTCATCGACGTCCCTCCTCCGCCGCCGCTCAGAGGCCGCAGAGCAACACGCAGAAATCACGACTACACTTTTTTGGACACGTTGGTTCACGTCTTTGTTCGTGATCCACAGTGACTCACGCCGGCGTGTGCTGATAAAGGGCCGTGTTCATGTTTTCATTCTGTCTCCTCTCCTGTTATATGTTGTAGCAGCCCAGTGAGCTGGCCACGTGTAACCCCGCCCTCGCCCCCGCCCCCGCCCCCGCCCTCGCCCTGCGTCTACGGTGGACCAGAACGCCATAAAACACACACTGAGCACAACAGAAGTGTTTCTGGGGACACAATAAAGTGACGGACCAGGTCAGGACCTGCTTATGTAGTACTAGTAGTTGTAATAAGTGGCTAGTAGTCGTAGTATTTTAGTTGGTGTAAGTAGTAGTTGTGGTAAGTACATGTAGTTTCAGGAGTAGTGGTAGCTGTAGTACTAGTAGCAGTAGTACTTGTAGTAGTTGTAGTAATAGTAGCAGGTGTTGTAAGTAGTAGTAGAAGTAGCAGTACTTGTAACGGCAGTAATTGTAGTAGGAGACAGAAATAGTAGTAGTAGTAGTTGCAGCAGTAGTAGTTTTAGTCGTTACTGGTACTGACAGTAGCAGTTGTTGTACTGGTATTGTAGTAGCAGTAGTAACAGGAGCAGTACTCGATAGAATACTGTGATAGAAGAAGTGGTAGTAGTACTTGTAGTAGTTGTAAGAGTAGCAGTTGATGCAGTAGGAGTCATAGAAATGTTGTAGTAATAGTAGTTGACGTAGTTCTAGTAGAAGCTGTTGTGGTAGTTGTTTTGAGTAGTAGTTGTCAAAGAAGTAGTAGTACTTGTATTAGTTGTAACAGTAGTAGTTGTAGTGGGAGACAGAAATATATATGTTGTTGTAAGTAGTATTTGCAGTGGTTGTAATAGCAGGAGTAGTAGTAGTATTAGCAGTAGTAGCAGTAGTACAACTACTACAGCAGCTACTGACCAGTCTCCTGTGCTTCACTAATCGTGCACCCGCGTCACCACAGTCACATCTGTTTGTTTTACAGGGGAAACGTCACGTTCTCATTTCAAAATAAAAGCACAACATCATCCAGGATTAACCAATCAATCTAATCAGATCACTTTAGTTTGATAACAGCATGTAATCCTGGATTAGTTAATCCATACCTGAAGAACAGAC
>MU270014.1:1146134-1193634 GCA_021432705.1 Caranx ignobilis
TTCAGAAATTTTAACGTTTTTTCTCAGAAATTCAGAGTTTTTATCTCTGAAATTCTGAGTTTTTTTCGCAGAGATCCTGACTTTTTTCTCAGAAATTTTGAGCTTTTTCGTCAGAAATTTTGACTTTTTTGACAGAAAATTTGACGTTTTTTCTCAGAAATTCTGAATTTTTTTCTCAGAAATTTTGTCTTTTTTTTGACACAAATTCAGATTTTTTTTTCTCATAAATTTATACTCTTTCTTTCATAAATTTTGACGTTTATTTCTCAGAAATTCTGAATTTTTTTCTCAGAAATTTTGTCTTTTTCTTTCAGAAATTTTAACATTTTTTTCTCAGAAATTTTGTCTTTTTCTTTCAGAAATTTTAACGTTTTTCTCTGAAATTTTGAGCTTTTTCATCTTAAATTCTGAGTTTTTATCTTTGGAATTCAGAGTTTTTTCTCAGAAATTCTGAGTTTTTTGACAGAAATTCTGAGTTTTTTTCTTATAAATTTATACTTTTTCTTTCAGAAATTTTAACGTTTTTTTCTCAGAAATTCTGAGTTTTTTTCTCAGAAATTTTAAGCTTTTTTGTCAGAAATTCTGAGTTTTTTTTTCTCATAAATTTATACTTTTTCTTTCAGAAATTTTGACATTTTTTTCTCAAAAAATTTATACTTTTTCTTTCAGAAATTTTAACGTTTTTTCTCAGAAATTAAGACATTTTATCTCTGAAATTCTGAGTTTTTTTTCTCAGAAAATTTTGACGTTTTTTTTCTCAGAAATTCTGAATTTTTTTCTCAGAAATTTTGTCTTTTTTGACAGAAATTCAGATTTTTTTTCTCATAAATTTATACTCTTTCTTTCAGAAATTTTGACGTTTATTTCTCAGAAATTCTGAGTTTTTTTCTATAAATTTATACTTTTTCTTTCAGAAATTTTGACGTTTATTTCTCAGAAATTCTGAATTTTTTTTCTTATAATTTATACTTTTTTCTTTCAGAAATTTTGATGTTTATTTCTCAGAAATTCTGAATTTTTTTCTTATAAATTTATACTTTTTCTTTCAGAAATTCTGAGTTTTTTTCTGAGAAATTCTGAGTTTTTTTCTCAGAAATTTTAAGCTTTTTTGTCAGAAATTCTGAGTTTTTTTTTCTCATAAATTTATACTTTTTCTTTCAGAAATTTTGACATTTTTTTCTCAAAAATTTATACTTTTTCTTTCAGAAATTTTAACGTTTTTTCTCAGAAATTAAGACATTTTATCTCTGAAATTCTGAGTTTTTTTCTCAGAAATTTGATGTTTTTTTCTCAGAAATTTAAGCTTTTTTTGTCAGAAATTCTGAGTTTTTTTTCTCATAAATTGATACTTTTTCTTTCAGAAATTTTGACGTTTTTTATTGCAAAAATTCTGAGTTTTTTTTCTCAGAAATTTTGACGTTTTTTCTCAGAAATTTATACTTTTTTGTTCAGGAATTCAGACATTTTTTCTCTGAAATTCAGAGCTTTTTTCTCAGAAATTTTGACGTCTTTTTCTCAGAAATTCTGAGTTTTTTTCTCATAAATTTTGTCTTTTTTTTGACAGAAATTCTGCGTTTTTTTCTCATAAATTTATACTTTTTCTTTCAGAAATTTTAACGTTTTTTCTCAGAAATTCAGAGCTTTTTTCTCAGAAATTCTGAGTTTTTTTTTTTCTCAGAAATTTTAAGCTTTTTTGTCAGAAATTTTGACATTTTTTTCTCAAAAAATTTATACTTTTTCTTTCAGAAATTTTAACGTTTTTTCTCAGAAATTAAGACATTTTATCTCTGAAATTCTGAGTTTTTTTCTCAGAAATTTTAAGCTTTTTTTGTCAGAAATTCTGAGTTTTTTTCTCATAAATTGATACTTTTCTTTCAGAAATTTTGACGTTTTTATTGCAAAAATTCTGAGTTTTTATCTCTGAAATTTTGACTTTTTGTCTCAGAAACTCTGAGTTACCGGTCGGCTGAACACATCCACGATGACAGCCGCTAAACGACTGTTTCCCTCAGCTCATCCTACCGTCTGTCTCGTCTCGTCGCTGAGCTCTGTCGGATTCCTCCGCAGCACTTCGTCCCGCCGCCTGCAGCCTCTTCTGGAGCAACACCTGCTGTCACCTGCTGTGACAAACCGCCACACACCGCGGACCAAAAACACCGTCCCGCCCATATCCTCCATTGTGCGCGTGTATCACGTCGTTGTTGTGCTTCTTCTTCTCCTCCTCCTTTGTTTTTAACGTCAGCTGTGTCGCGTTGAAGACGACGTCACGGAACGTATGCGCAGTCGCTATGACGACCAGGTACTCGAAAGGCGGTACCATCCTGTAATGGAAACAGGAAAAGTACCTGGTACCCGAGTCCAGTCGAGCCGGTACCACGGAGTGAAAACGCGACATTACAAATACATACACATCTGTGTGTGCGGCCACATCCGGAGAGGATGAATGACGACAACAGATCTATGGACACTTTACAGTTTACTTTCCAGTTTGGCGGAAAGGTGCCGCACTGCCACCTACTGGAGCGGAGTGTGTGCAGCATCAGGCCTCGATTAAACACCACTTTAAAAAATTAACATGTTTTTTTTTTTTTTTTTTTAATTGACTGAATTGCGATGAATGTGTTCACCATGGCAGCCCTACTACATATACATACATGTACCTACACCTTACACATGACAATGGTGTTTCATACACATAAAGAACATATATGTTCCTATTTACATATGAATCAGTGCGTGTGACTCTACAAACCCAGAGGGAGACGACACATGAACACGACAACCACACGTTTATAAACAATACGACACAAACAGATGAAACCTGAGATTGTCAGAACAGATGAAAAGGACTTGATGGAGCTTCGGGCAAACGTCCACCTTTATACTCTGATTTCCTCTGTGGCTCCAGCTCCTCAGTAGCTTCATGTTTCCTGACCTTTCTGACCTTTGACCCTGGCTCTCCTCCTCTGCCTTTGTTCTCCTTGTTAAATAAATCAGTGGCCTGTATTCTTCCCACCACAGCTTCTGCTCCCTTTGTTTATTTTTTCCTTTTGTCTTTGTGTCAGTTTGTATTTAAACTTTTATGACAGAGGATAAAACCACGTCGAAAGTGTCGACGGCTTCGCAGCTTCTGTGTTTAGAGGACGTTCAAAAATCTGAACTGAGACTCAAATGCAGCAAAACAATCCAGCACATGAACGCTGCTGAGACTGCTCCTACACAAAGAGACGCCGCGCAGTCGCCTCAGGTCAGTAAACAACACATCCTAACGTCTAACCAGCGAACGCAGCATCAGCCCGGTCCATCGCACAGAGGCGTGATCACTTCATGATCCGCTCTGAAAGGAGGCCACCCACTGACTCTGATCTGCACACAGACTGATGCAGCCTTTAAAGTGACTAAACTTAGTTTTCTTCCTCCAGAGAGCAGTGGCCTCCTTTACATGAAGCCTGGGTCTGACAGCTCGTCCCAACATGCCACCACCTCAATTATTCTCTTTACTGACGGGAGGAGGGCAATTTAAAAAGATATAGAAATAAAAACCAGATTCTCTTTGTTGTGTTTGGGAGTGAGTCCCTGCAGACAGACTGAGGGACAACAAGAAGACACGCTGTCCACCTTCATTAGGCTGTGTCTGCAAGTCTTCATCAGGATCAGACAGATCCACAGCAGGACATCTGAACGCCTCTGGACCACATCAAAGACTGAGGAGTCCAGACCAGACCGGGGTCCCAGTCCCCCACTGGTCTGTGACAGCAGAAGTATCTGGGTTTGATTCCCAGATCTGGGCTCCTGTTTGAAGACTGAAGGTTCTCTCTGGGTTCTCCAGCCTCCTCTTCTGGTCCAGAGGGCTGAAATGAAGTGGTCCCAGACTGGTGCTGCTCTGGTCCTGGTCCTGGTGCAGCTCTGGTCCTGGTGCTGCTCTGGTCCTGGTGCTGCCCTGGTCCTGGTGCAGCTCTGGTCCTGGTGCAGCTCTGGTCCTGGTGCTGCTCTGGTCCTGGTGCAGCTCTGGTCCTGGTCTTGGTGCAGCTCTGGTCCTGGTGCAGCTCTGGTCCTGGTCTCTCAGAGCGGCGGAGCCACATTTTACCTTCACTTCAGAGAGACCTCGACCCACTTCCAGCTCTGGGAGATAATTAAATCCGCTCCATCCAGAGGCAGACCCCTCGGCCCTGGGGAGGCTCCTCTGCTCAGAGGCTGCAGCCAATTTGCACATATTTCCAGAAATGGACCAATTAAGGACATAAAGCTGACAAAACATTAAACTGAAGCACTTGAATGTTGCTCTGTTTGCGCTGCACATTGAAAAATGCACTTTTTTTTCTCTCCAGTAATTTTTTCTGAGCAGCAGCATCTTTTACAAAGACGTGAGCGGCTCTTAATCTGATCAAACAGTGCCCTCCTGTGGCTTAATTGGGTAATCTACATCTTAATGCTCCCGGCGCCTCCAGACTCCTGCTGCCGCCTGAATCTGAGCTCGTTCTCCGGCTCAGTGAGTGACAGTGATGAAGCACAGAGGGCACGAGTTCGTCGCCTCGACGCTATTAGAGCTGAAGGAGCGAAGCAAACAGACCTGGGACCAGCGCAGCTGCTCAGACACTCCACACAAAGATGCTGATGTGCTGCAGGAGATTAAGATCCAGATCCAGATCCAGATCCAGACCCAGAGCAGGATGGAGAGAACAACAAGAGGATGAACGAGGGACAGAAGAAGGAAAAAACAAGCAGAATTGTTTAAGTCCAAGTCCAGAACATGTTAAAACACCTTCAGTAAAGCTGTGGGATCAGTCAGGAGCTCAAACACAGGTCACATGTGTCTGTTGGTTTTACTGTGATGGACAGAACAAGTGAACGACAACAATAACAACAGGAAGAGAAGGAGGAGTGAAGACGTGTGTCAGAGTCAGGGTCAGGTTCACACATACAGGTGTGACAGTGAAGGTGTAGCCATGACGACGAGGCACTGGAGAGTCATTGATCAGTGAGTTCATTCACACTGAACCTGGATCAGCCTCAGAAAAACAACACACGTGCTCTTTGTCCTGCTCCTGGACTTTTCTGCTGCTGGACTCAAGGTTTCCAGGTTTTTTTTCCAGGTTTTGAGAGAAAACGCGTTGCTCCTTTGTCTCTCTCTAACACACAGGCCTGTGGTGCAGCGTCAGAGCAGCGTCAGAGCAGCGTCAGAGCAGACTCTGTGACCTGATCCATATTCTACACTGAGGGACTCGTGTGTTTGTTGGCTCTTAAGTGTGTGTGAAAGCTCCTCCTGTGAGTTTCAGCCTGTTTCTCCCCTGTAGACGGAGTCCTGCCTCTGACAGAGACATCAGAGCCTGATCAGAGGGCGAGGGAGGGGGCGAGGGAGGTTAAAAATGAATGTAGGAGTGGAGAAGTCAGAGAGAGAGAGAGAGAGAGAGAGAGAGAGAGAGGAACTGAAATCAATGGAGGATGGAGGAGGTGGAGGGTCAAAGTGTGGTGAGTCCAACATTCAGAGAGGGAGAAGATAAAGAGAATGATAGAGCGGCAGGAGGAGGAAAGAAAAGATGAATGATGAGGATAAGAGGAGAGAGCAAAAGAGAGAGAGAGAGAGAGAGAGAGAGAGAGAGAGAGAGAGAGAGGAAACAAAGGAGGAGTTGGTGCAGCAGCAGCACCCCCTGCAGGACGACCTCTGAACTGCAGCTGTGATGAAGGCTGAGTCTCCACCGACACTGGTTTTATTTTGAAAGGTGTTGTTTACATCCTGCAGGGTGCATATCACCTGTGACTGTTACACACACACACACACACACACACACACACACGGCTGCTGTGTGTGTGTGTTTTTAGCTGCTGATGCTGTATCTATATATAAAGGCTAAACTGAGAGTTTGAATTCTGCAGTCGTCTTGTGGACACAGCGCCCCCTGCTGGCCTGCTGCTGTTGTCTCTCTATGCACCTGTGGTTTCCTGCCTCTCACCTGAACACGTCTCACGGTGGCTTTGGCTCCATTAACACCTGTGGCCTCAGAGACCAGGACGATTAACGGAACAGAAACAATCTTGTCAGTGTTTTTTAAAAGCTCAGAGAACACAGCGACACGCTCACAGAGCAGGACGAGGACCTGGTCGGACTTTAATGTGGAACCGTTAGAAACAAACAAACAGTAGCTGTGTTCACTACTGTTGACACGAGCAGCGGCCATCTTGGATTCTCCTGTCGTACAAGATTAAAGTTTCCAGACCTGTGGAAGTGGAACAGAGGTTTGTGTGTGATCGCAGATATTTCTAGACAAGATGTCGCGTTTATGGAAAACTTTCTGAAAAAGTTCGTCGAAACAGCAGCAGGTGTGAAGAAGAAGGAGAGGTCAACCACAGGAGTCACCACAGGAGGTCAACCACAGGAGGTCAACCACAGGAGGTCAACCACAGAGGTCAACCACAGGAAGTCAACCACAGGAGGTCAACCACAGGAGGTCACCACAGGAGGTCAACCACAGGAGGTCAACCACAGGAGGTCACCACAGAAGTCACAGGAGGTCAACCAGCTGATCCATCACTTCAGTTTGTTTCCTTTGTCACAGGTTTGTGTTTGTGTTTGTGTTTGTGTTTGTGTTTGTGCTGATGATGAATCACAGGAACAAGTTCAGAATTTATCAAACGGGAATTAGTTTCAAACGTCACAGCGTTACAGCTGAACTGATGAGACGGAGCAGATCTACAGCGAGAGAGAGAGTGTGTGTGTGTGTGTGTGTGTGTGTGTTGTGTGTGTGTGTGTGTGTACAGAAATGTAGTCATGCATGTTTGCAGCCCCGGGAGTGTAAACAGCCAGGAGAGCGGGAGGCAGATCTGTATTCAGTACAGGTATCTGAGTGTGTGTGTGTGTGTGTGTGTGCGTGTGTGTGCGTGTGTGTGCGCATGTGCCTCTCTCTCCCCCGGGTGTTGCGTGGCCGTGCTGTGAGGACGGGATCTTTTATCTTGGCTGACGACCCAATCAATCAGCCAGGCACTGATGGAGACCCAGGCTGCCCACACACACACCACACACACACACACACACACACACAGCTCTTAGCCCTTCCTATCAGCCCTTTGTTGAGCAGCAGCCTCTTTGTTCACAGAGTTAGTATGAAGGTCTTTGTCAGGGTGCACCTGTGTGTCTGTGCTCTCACTATTACCACACACACACACACTCTCACACACACACACACACACCTGGGCACTGCACATCTGATGAGATAAATTCAGGTAAAATCCTTAATGAACCTGAACCTGCAGGATTGGACTGAGAGACACTGAGACAGGTGTGGAGGTGGAAGTGCAGGTGCAGGTGCAGGTGCAGGTGGAGGTGGGGGTCGAGGTGGAGGTGGAGGTGCAGGTGGAGGCGCAGGTGGAGGTGGGGGTCGAGGTGGAGGTGGAATAAATGCCTTCAGTCTGATCAGCTTCACCACCTGAATAATGGTGTGGTATCAATAAAGGCCACTAGATGGCAGTTTGCAGGGTCACTGTAATGTCTGACCCTTAATGTTCGAGGTGTTGTCTGTTCATCTCCTTCACCTCCTCTGTCCTCCTCCATCGTCCTCTGTCTCCATCTTTGTCCGTCCTCCTCCTCCATCCTTGTCTGTCCTCTGCCTCCACCCTCCTCTGTCGTCCTCTGTCCTCCTGAAGCTTCACATCCATCGATGTGAAC
Source organism: Caranx ignobilis (assembly GCA_021432705.1). Taxonomy (NCBI): domain Eukaryota; kingdom Metazoa; phylum Chordata; class Actinopteri; order Carangiformes; family Carangidae; genus Caranx; species Caranx ignobilis. Next base: position 1,153,795 of record MU270014.1, read on the forward strand.
AGAGGACATTGGTGGTGTCTCCATGACGATCTGTCTCTGCTGCTCCTCACACTGGCAGTTATTTCACGCTCTATTAGTGTCACAGGCGTCATGGCGACGGAGCCGTGGCCATACATCAGCCACAACAGGCCTCATTAAGTACCTGGCACCTGCTTCCTACAGAGACCAATTAGAACCCTGGGAGTAATGGGATGCAATCTCTCTCTGCCACGGCCTCGGCCAATCAGGAGCCAGCTTTACCTCGGCCCGCTCGTTAACGCTGATGAGGAAGTTGAGGACGGAGGAAACTTTGTTCTTTGTTCTCCTGATGATGATGATGATGATGAAGATGATGGTGGTGGAGAAGGAGGAGGAGGAAGATCAGTCTGAGTTCTGAGATCGAGAGTGTTCGACTCCGTGGTCAAAAGGTCAAAGACTGACGGCCTCAGTTTTCCTGTTTGACTCATGACACACGTCTGAGTCCTGTCAGTTGTTTCCTCCTGTTCACTTTTCCATCGCCCCCCCCCCCCCCCCCCCCCCCCAACCCCCCCAACCCCTGCCCCCCCCTCCTCCAGCAGCCTGGAATGAATTTGCCCGGTCATGTAGAGCCGTGTCAGAGCGAGGCGAAGCTGGCAATTCATCACCCTGCACTGGCTGCCTGTCACTGCTCCTGCACAGTTTTTCCCTCTGTGTGTGAGTGTGTGTGTGTGTGTGTGTGTGTGTGTGTGTGTGTGTGTGTGTGTGGTGTGTGGGGGGGGGCTGTTTGCCTGCTGTCAGGCGCCTCACCACCAGCACCATGTGTACCTCCATCCCCTCAGGACCTCCAGTAAAGACTGAGGGAGGCCTTCGCTCTCCTGCACTGCTCTGACAGCTCCCCCCGGACGCCTGGATGGATGGAGGGAGTGGAGGGTGGGAGGAGGGGGGAGGAAGGGGTGAGGCATGAAGGGAGAGGGGAGAAGGACCCAATTATCCCAGAATGCGGCAGTAGGTGGTGTTTAAATCAGGCGACGCGACCCCTGACCCCGGCAGTCGATTGGCGGGAGAGTGAGGTGCTTTAGCGAGCGGCGGCGGCGCTGAGCTAATGGAGGCTCCATTTTACCGGCGGCCCCGCAGCGCTGCTCAGATTAGTCATTACCCCCCGTAAATGCACCACAAGCCGGAGCTGAGCCTCTCTCAAGACCATTAAGACGTCTGAACCTCCCGCAGAGACGGCGGACACACAGCCAGCAGCTGATTGGTCCATTAGGAAGCTCGGCGCCGCAGCTTCACTGAGTGGATGAAGCCACTTTACTGATCAGAGACACAAGTTCACAGAGAATTTACTGCCACGGAGACGTGATGCAAACTAACGACTGAGAATCAGACACCTGGCAGGACCCAGGCGGGGGGGCGGCGGGGGGGGGTTAATGTCACATGGATGAAATAAGAGTGAAACGGTCCAGTTTCCTTCTGAGGACAAAAATACACTGTAAAAACAAAAAGCAACGCCTGAAGGTTGAAGATGCTGTTTGGTCTTCGTGAGGCGTTCACTGGAGTCTTGTAAAAACTAAAACTCAAGTCCAGAGTCTCCAAACATCTGGACACACATCTGCAACATGACCAGGTGCAACTTTTATTTTGAAATAAGCCAATTTGATGAACACTGTCGTTTTGTTTTCAACAGAAAGCAGCAGGAAAAACTGGTTTCAAATCACAGGTTTTTACTTTTTAACCCTTTTCACTCTGATTTTTCTTCATTTCCACTAAAATCTTCGACGTCGTTGTGTCTCACGGCTGAAACGTCAGAGCCTGATGTGCCACATCGACCAGAGGCAGAGGAAAGCATCACAAACACGACCAGAGACGTACATAAAAAAAACTTTATTATTGTCGTAAGGTACGATTGACAACAACATGCTGTTACCACGATACAAAATAAAAAGATATTGCACTGGTCTTTACTCGAGCAATGTTTGCTTCTCTCTCTCTCTCTAATGTCTCTCAAGCTTTTATGGTGCTCGTCTGAATCTTCCTCCTCATCACTCAAACACACACACACACACACACACAAAGCTCGTCCTCTGCAGGAATCAAGTCAATAAAAGACGGAAACAGCCTCGTGACACTGACACTGGTTTAACAGACTGCACATTGAAGCATCTCATGTTATAGTGTGTGTGTGTGTGTGTGTGTGTGTGTGGTGAGTCACATGTTCGATCCTCTTTGCGCCTCAGAGCCGACCTCAGCAGCTCGTCACAAACAAACGTGTCGATGCACAAAGCGAGTTTCAAGCTCAAAATCTGGATCCTGTGCATCAGTCATTGATCATGGATCGGTTTCAGGTCGATGACGCCTGCCTCTGTGTCTCTCTCTCAGGATCAGAGCTGCAGCTTCATGCTTCATGGTTTCAAAGTTCAGACGCTGCAGTCGTCTGTGTTTCTACATGTAAACATCAGAGCGGGTTCACCGCCTCTGCAGCACAGGTGCATGATGGGTAAACACAAGCCAGGGGCAGAACAAAGAGCGGAGCCGAGCGAGACCCTGACCCTGTGTGTGTGTGTGTGTGTGTGTGTGTGTGTGTTTGCAGAGCCTGTCACTGATCTTTACTTGATTAGATTCGTCTTTCAGATCTGGATCGAATGTTTGTTGAGGGTTGCTGCGGCGACGCTGTCAGATCACCATGACGACGTCTTGATGACCTCACTGATGTCTGGAAACGTCTCGACTCAAACAGGAAGTTCAACTGAACCAAAACGAGCCACTCGCTTAATTAAAACTCACAATCGTGACGCGCCGGAGGCTCCGCCCCCTCGTTAGAGAGAGAGAGAGAAGTCATCAGTCATTATAGAGCTGATGATCTGATTGGCTGACACCCCCCCCCCCCCCCCCCCCCCAGCACCACACCTGTTTACACACTCAGAGCAGAGATGAATCTGACATATGTGCACTGGATCTTCCTCCTCCTCCTCCTCATCTATACATCCACACATCACATGACAGGATTGTGTGGTCATGTGACTCTGCTGATCGCTACGGGCAACAAGTCCCAACAATAAACAAACAAACAAACAAAAAAAGCCCAAAAAGAAACATAAACAACATGTAAACATGAGACAGAGTCAGTGTCAGTGAGACACAAACACTGAGGGACACACGTCCTAATGTACAACGTGTGTGTGTGTGTGTGTGTGTGTGTGTGTGTGTGTGTGTGTGTGTGTGTGTGTGTGTGTGTGTGTGGAGTCAATGTTTTTCAAACCACGACTCAAAACAAAGCAGAAAACAAAATACAGACGGTACAGTAGGAATGACAGACGTGTTCGTTGTCAGGGTGACGGGAGAAAAACAAGTGGTAACTATAAGAACAAACACAACAAACAAACAAACAAACAAACAAACAACAAACAAACAGATTCAACCTTGTTTTTAGCGCGTGAAGAACAGACGACGGTCAGTGGTCAAAGTCCTCAGCTCCTCCTGTCAATCACACTGATGACAATAAAGGTTTGTGCCAAATCCGATGTGCGACAAGGACACACACACACACACATGCACACACACACACACACACAACACACACACACATGCACACACACACACACACACACACACACAGGGTATAAAACAAATGCACAACAGAACTTTAAATATTCTTATATATACATAGCCATGCACAAATGAACAAACACCTGCTCCATCACACACACACACACACACACACACACACACACACACACACACACACACACACACACACACACACAGAGTAAAGTCTTAAAACTTTACAGGATCAGAGGCAAAAAACTAAAAACTCAGCGACTTGGTCCTGATAAGAAACTAAAGCTCCTGCAGCTGAACGGGGCCAGAAATAAACAGCTGATCAATCAGCTGACTGATCAGCTGACTGATCAGCTGATTGATCAGCTGATTGATCGTTACATACTGATCCGTGGCGTCATATCTTGGCGTGCTAGCACAGCCGTGCTATGCTGCTAACAGAGACGCTGATGCTCTAGTGGGACACGTTCAGGTGTTTTCACCTGGAGGAGGCGACGCTGATAAAAACACAACAAACACTGGAGCGCCGCAGGCGATGATGATGTCACTTCCTGTTTCCTGAATCCAACACTCACACGTCTGAGTCCAGCTGTGCACAAACAGCTGGATTCAGAGGGATCTCCACCGACAGCCGAGCGGACGGTGCGTTCAGGGCCGCTCGTGGAGCTGAGCGCTGAGTGAGAGACAGGAAGCTGAGCTCTTCACCTCTGACCCCGAACAGGAAGAGACACACAAACATGAAGAGCACAAAACATCTGGAATGGAACTCGGACGACCACATCTGTCTCTGCCTCTGGTGGCTCCGCCCCCTTCTCTCTCTGACATCAAATCAAATCAAACCCTCAGTTAGTGTGAAGTTGTTGTTTTCTTCCCATCATGCAGTTTGTGTGAGTCTGACCCCTCCCTCTCTACGTGTCGCTCTGTTTCTGCTGCTACGTCTTCCTGCCGCTCGCTTTGTCCTGTGGGGAGGGGGCGGAGCAGGAAGTGGGCGTGGCGCTGACGCTGGCGGCTGTTGTCGTCTGGGGTTCGGACCTCTTGCGCTGTGGCTCAGATGCTGCAGATGTGGGGGGGCTCATGGCGAGGGGGCGCTGAGCAGCTGCAGCCGAACCTGGCCGATGTGCCCCCTCCCTCACTGGGGGGGGAGGAGGATGAGGAGGCGTGTCTTTTTGAGTCGAGGTGGTTTCAGCTTTCGGTTTTTCCAGTGGGGGAGGGGCTGGACGAGGCTGTTTGTGGGGGAGGGAGGGCAGGTCAGATGGGGGGGGCTCTGGGACACCACCTCTGGATGGTTTCTGGTCCTTTGGGGTCTTGTCTGCTCCGTGCTGAGTTTGACGGGACCCAGGACGCTCTTGGCGACGGTGGCCAGCTGGGACACCACTTTGTCCACGCTGCTCTCTGGGGGCGGGGCCGGAGCCGGGGGCGGGGCTTGGGAGCTGGAGCTGGATGATGATGACGTTGACGAGCTCAGACCTGCAGCGGCGGCGCACAGTCTCCGGTTGTCGGCTTCCTTCTTCTCCTTGGGGATCCCAGGCGAGGAGCAGGTAGTGCGGGGGGGCTCCCGGCCCTCGGGGGCGTGGCCTTCCGTGGCTCTGGACTCGGGGGTGCTCGTAGCGACTGTGGTGGGTGGGACTGAGGTTCTGGGGCTGTCCAGGGTTTGGTCTTCAGCCCTGGACTCTGAGGGACCCACTTTTGCCCTGACCCCCTTGGAGTCCTGTGGGGGGGTCGGTTTGGGGAAGGTGTCTTTGCTGACGGAGATGAATGCACTGCCGGGGGTGGAGAAGGGGAGGGGGCCCTGAGGGGGTTTGGTGGCTCCACTCTGATCCATGACTTTCTTCTCTTGTCTCGCAGCGTCCTTGGCAGAAGAGGCATCTTTGGAGAGGAGGGGGGGGCTCTGTCCGGGCTTTGTCTCTGTCACTGAGGGGAGGGGCTGAGAGGAGGGGGTGGGCCTGCCAACCTGCGAGGGCCCTGTGTGGGTGAAGGTGGCGTGAGGGGTGCAGGGGGAGAGGCAGAGGGACGGCAGGGTCCCCCCGGGCCCCGTCCTCACGGTGGTGGGCCTGAGCAGGGGCGGGGGGGTGAAGGTGGCCGCCCTGCGTCCGTCCTGGCTGTCCTCGGAGCCCTCGTCCGTCTCGTCCTCCGATGAGTCCACCTCGTGGATGGCGTCCTGCTTCTGCAGCGACTCCCGCCTCTCGGCTCGGTCCTGCCGGATCGCCGACAGCTTGTCCTTCAGTTTGCTCTTCCCGGGGCCGAGGCCCAGAGAGCCTGACACCCCCAGCAGACCCCCGTCCCCCTCCTGACGGCCCAGCTTCCTGGAGGAAGAGGTGGAGGAGGAGGAGGAGGAGGAGGAGTGTTTCTGTAGGCTGCCCTTCTCCACACCACGTCCCGCTGAGGACAGGAGACCCTCACTGGCCGACTCCTAAAGACAGAGAGGGACAGAGACAGGGACAGGGACAGGGACGTTAAGATCATGAGGACGTTTAGGTCGTTCTCCTTCAGACAAACTTCTGACCAGAGGTGAGTCTGATACGAGACAAAACAACAGAGGAACTGCTGCAGTGGGACTCAAGTCTCAAAGTCGACCAGGATTCAAAGAAAATCCACTTTGTGTTGACTCTGAGCCTCTCCTCTGATTGGCTGACTGTTTTCTGACTGATCCAATAAAAACAGAGCAGATTTCAGAATAAAACACTCAGAGAAACCAAATCCTGCAGGTGTTGGATGGTGGGCTGTTTGTTGGTGACTGCTTTGTAGTGACATCACAAAGTGACAGGAAGTCCTGACGGCTGGTTTTAAGGCTCAGTGTCTGAATACAGGCTGTGTGCATTTCTCTGTGGACTGAGGCTTTGATACTTTCACAGTATTAATATAGAACCTAGAGCTGCTTTATAATCACACTACACATGAACGTCTACCTTTATACTGTATGGAGCTTTAAGACGCACGTCTACCTTTATACTGTATGGAGCTTTAAGACGCACGTCTACCTTTATACCGTATGGAGCTTTAAGACGCACGTCTACCTTTATACCGTATGGAGCTTTAAGACGCACGTCTACCTTTATACCGTATGGAGCTTTAACACAAACACGTCTGTACCTGTAGACTCTGCAGACTCGGTTCCCGCTGCAGAATCTCCTTCTTGAACTCAGAGTGTGAGATGTCCAGACTGTGTTTACGGCTCCCGACAGCTGCTCCCACCGCCAGCTTCTTCTCGCCTGCTGCCGACGCTGCCGCCGCCGCCACCGCCCCCGCCCCGGAGGGTGACGAGGGTGAGTTAGAGAGGGAGGCGGCCAGCTTCTCGGCCGACTGGACCCTCTTGAGGAGTGGCGACCGCGGGGGCTCGGCGCTCTTGGGTCTGGATATCTGTCTCACCAAGGGAGGGGAGGAGTGCAGCTTGACAGGGAATGACTGGCCCATGGCGGCGGCCTGGCCCAGGGCGTGGCCGGGCAGCGGGGAGGGCGAGCGCTGCGGGGAGCTGCTCTGGGGGGTGGGCGAGGGTGTGCGAGCCAGAGGGGAGAGGGGGATGTTGCCGGCGGACTTGCGTCGGGGGGAGCGGTACTGGCGCTGAAGCTTGGGGCAAGGCCGTGCAGGGAGCTGGGCCGGATGTGGCCCGAGCTCGCTGGGGAGTTTGGGACACTGGAGCTGGGGGAGCTGCTCTGGGACGAGTTTCCACCGACTGAGGGGGGAGAGAGGTTTGATGTGTTTTATTTACATGAGGGTGAAGTGTCAGTATTACAATTAATATAACGAGTGTCTGTGTCTCTCACCTGAGTGGGCGGAGTCTGGTGTGGACCTGTACCCCTGCGTGGGGCTCCGTGGCGACAGGTTGTGTGTGGGGGAGCCGGGGCCGCTCTCCCCAGACGACAGCGAGCGGTTGAGGGAGGACAGGCTGCGGCTGGTGTGGAGCAGAGACGCCTGTTTGGTGATCTTCCTGAACAGAGACGTCCTCTTCTTACTGCAGGACAGACAGACAGACGAGGGACAGGTTAACCACTGCACGTGTGTGTGTGTGTGTGTGTGTGAGAGGGGTGACGTCTCACCTGTCCTGCCCCTCTTTGCTCTTGGTCTTCTTGTTGCGTCTTGCCATCTTGGACTTATGGCCGGTCTTGCGGGCGGGGCCGACCTTGATGGACGTGTTCTCGAACGGCGTGGCAGAGATGGACACTTTGGCGCCGCTCTGAGGGGACGACAGACTCTGGATCAGTGATGAGGTTTAAACAAAGAGATGAGGAGGGAAACTAAACCTCTGTGTTTCTGACCTTCAGGATGAGCTCCACCACCTCTGTGTGGACCAGTCCGTGGACCGGCTCCCCGTTCACATGGGTGATGAGGTCTCCCTCCCTCAGCCCGGCCTCGTGGGCCGGACCCCCCTCCTCCACATGCTGAGAGAGAAGGAGAAGACAGAGTGGGACAGACGCTCTGCATGAGGCTGATGTGTTGTTGTTTACTGCCACCTCCTGTCCACAGCTGGAACCCCAGCAGCTCCCTGCAGGAGCTCAGCTCAGGTCTCTGTCTGCAGCTGTGACACTGAGACCTACGGTGGCCCTGAGCGCTCAAACTCACACACCAATACACAGACTACTTCAGAAACGTCTTCATCAGTTCACTCACAGCACATGGAAGTGTCTCCAGGGGACACAAACAAACATCATATGATTCAGATGTTACCCAAGCCTAAAGGGTCCGTCGCTGTTTTGTGTCCCCTGGAAACAATGACTGAAGCTGTGTGTCCCCTCAGGGCCACCATACACACCAGGTGGACTCACCCAGACCATGTGGTGCACCGTGTAGATGTCCGAGTCTCCCATGTAGACTCTGATGGCTCTCAGGGTGAAGCCGTACTTCTTCCCCGCCCGGTGGATGACGATGGCGGGTTTGACGCTGCTCACGGCCGGGGACAGGTCGCGGCTGGGGGAGGAGTCCCGTGATGACGGGTTGGATGACAGGGAGTGGGGGGACATCGGGCTGGCCAATGGGGAGGCTCCGTGGTGATCTGAGGACAGTGGAGGTCGGTGGGTGAACTTTATGCTGATATTGATGGTGACTTGGTGGTTTAATGGGCGGGGTCACTGACCTGCCGGGATCATCAGCGACAGCGTGGTGGCAGACGCCGACTTGATGACCTTGTTGAGCGGCTTGGCGCTCGGCGTCGTCGTCACGTGTTTGTCGGCGTCTCCGGACAGCAGCCGGTGGCGAGCCCTGCGAGCCGCCAGGTCGCTGATGGCCCTCGGAGTGGCGGGGGAGTCGCTGTCTGCTGCAGCTTTGGCTCCGCCTCCTCCACCGTTGGCGCCGTTAGCACGCTCACACACATCCCCTGAGCTGCCCGCTGCACAGAGACACAGGAAGCTGGTGATTCACTGCGTTCAGGAGATGTTAAAGAGTTTGACAGGAAGTGCAACAACCTGGGACCCATCACTGTCACTAACAGTCACTCTGCTCAGCTCTGTCTGAGTGCTGCACACCTGGACACACCTGGACTCCTCCCCCTCCCCCCCTGAGGTGCTGAGCAGTAAAACCTGAACTATCAGACACGGACACTGCTGGTGCTCTGGTTTAGTGTTGCACTGACGTGTGAGCGTGGTCTTGCTCAGCTGACTGGAGGTGGAGCTCGGGGTGGTGGGGGACTCGTCCAGCTTCAGCTCCCTCTCCACTGGCAGCTCTGGGATGGCGAGGGGCAGCTCGTCGCTCCGCGGGCCCCTGACGGCGCCGGGCCCCAGGAGGCTGGGGCTCTTACGACTCCCTGCTGCAACAGAGAAAGACGAACAGAAAGGTGTGAGAGCTCAGACGCCTTCACGTCCTGCTGCAGCTTCTTCTGCCTCCGTCTCACCTTGGCCTCCTCCTTCCTCCTCAGAGGAGATGGCAAAGCGCGGCATCTCGATGATGGCGGAGCAGCAGCGCCTCCGGACCGTCAGGGGGGGGCTGGAGTCACTCTCTGTGTGGGACGACTCGGACACAGACAGACGCTTCCTCAGGCTGCAGAAGAGGAGGAGGAGGAGGAGGAGGAGGAGGAGGAGGAGGAGAGACAGTCAGACAACAACACTCTCACAGCCTGGACAGCGGTGTGGACCTGGTGCAGGTGGAGGACTCACATCTCTGGAGACCCGACCAACCAGGACCGATCTCTGGACTTGAGTCCACTCAGGCTGTCGATGCGATCGCCCCCCCTCCTCACTGAGGCTGCGTTTGGTGGGAGGAGGCGTCCTCTTCTCCTCGTGCAGGGACAGACGCTCCATGCTGCTGTACACCTGCACAACAACCAGTCACCTGTCACACTGAGCTCTGTCACACCTGAGCTCTGTCACACCTGAGCTCTGTCACACCTGAACTCTGTCACACTGAGCTCTGTCTCACCTGAACACTGTCACACCTGAGCTCTGTCTCACCTGAACACTGTCACACCTGAACACTGTCACACCTGAACACTGTCACACCTGAGCTCTGTCACACCTGAGCTCTGTCACACCTGAACTCTGTCACACTGAGCTCTGTCACACCTGAACACTGTCACACTGAGCTCTGTCACACCTAAACACTGTCACACCTGAGCTCACACACTCACACCTATTAAATTATTACAAAAAACTTCCTTCACTTCCTGTTTTTTATTCTTGATTGAGATGAATTTTACACCTGTGTGTGTGTGTGTGTGTGTGTGTGTGTGTGTGTGTGTACCTTGCTGAACCGTGGCGAGCAGGAGGAGAACTGTCGAATCTCAACGTGTTCGTCATCGTTGGTGTCGTCCTCCTCCTCTGAGTCCACGTGATGGTACCGATCAGACCGAGCTGATGGGAGGAGACACACACACACACACAGATCAGGTTGTCATGGCGACAGCAGCAGATCACAAACAGAAGGTGTGTGAAAGTCAGAGACGTACTGTCAAAGTAACTGGTGTCGTCCTCAGACTCCAGCTGAGGGATGAACTCAGCCTTCTGTCTCAGCAGACTGTTCCAGTCCAGCTCTGTGAAGAACGCGTGCTGCTTCACCTCAAAGGCACTTCCTGTGGAGGAGGAGGAGGAGGAGGAGGAGGAGGAGGAGGAGGAGGAGGAGGAGGAGGAGGGGGAGGAGGAGGACGGGGGAGAGGACGGAGGACGTCTTCATTTTATCACTAACGTCTCTTCTTCAGGTCAAACAGCTCCACAACTTTTGGAAACGTGTTTTATTTTGAAAACCGAGAGCTTTGGAAATGATGCTGCTGCAGATATGATGTAATACAACATGATGATGTCATCTCTGCTGCAGCTGATGTCCAGTCAGACTTTGTATTTGACCTCTGCAGCTTCCTGTTCACACACCAGCTGAAACTGTCGTCTGCACAGAGATGGATTTGGTAGCAGCCTGGACGAACTGTGTGTGTGTGTGTGTGTGTGTGTCAGGTGTGTCAGGTGTGTGTGTGTGTCAGGTGTGTGTGTGTGTGTGTGTCAGGTGTGTTACCTGTGCCCAGTCTCTCCAGTGGGTTTTGTCTCAGCAGTTTGGAGATGAGGTCCTGAGCCTCCTGAGGCAGAGCTTCATCCTCCTCAGGCCAGATGATTTCATCTGAACACACACACATGAACACATGAACACATGTGCTTCTCCACAGAGAACCATGTAGTAGAGGACTGAGTAGATTCTCTGTCCACAAAGTGAGATGAATCTGAGGAGCTCAGAGTCATAACAGAGACATGAAGGGATCAATCAGGCTCATGATCATCGATGGGCTCATCGATGGGCTCATCGATGGGCTCATCGATGGGCTCTTCCATCAAAGGGAAGTCAGAAGAGAAAATACTATTGATCTGATCGAGTCAGAGAAACATCTGGTGATCTCATCATCAGGTCCTGATGCTGTTGCTGCCTCTAGCTCCGCCCACAGGCATCGACGTACTCACCGCTGATCACCTGACCGAACAGCTCCTCCGGCGTGTCTCCGAAGAACGGGGCGCAGCCGACCAGGAACTCGTACAGGATGACTCCCATCGCCCACCAGTCCACCGGCTTGCCGTAGCCCTGCCGCAGGATGACCTCCGGGGCGATGTACTCCGGAGTGCCGCACACCTGGAGAGGCAGAGAGACGTCCAGCAGGTGCAGACAGGATCCTGCGGGAAGCTAACAGGCTAGTGGCTAACACAGACATGGCGTGAGCGGGTACCTGTTTGTCCAGGAACTCCCTGGTGTCTTTCTCAATGTGTCCTTCATACAGATTCGTGGTCAAACTCATCAGTCCGATCTTTGACAGGCCAAAGTCCGTCAGTTTGATGTGTCCCATGGACGTGATGAGGAGACTGGAGGAGGAACAAAACAAAAGGTTCCATTTACACAAAGGATGAGTGTGAGAGTTCACATCTGGCCTCAACACCTGTCTCAGGTGAGCAGCTCTGAGTTCAGGTGTGAAGATGCATTCAGGACACGTCGGAGATCTGACCATTCAGACACATTCAGAGGTGGATACGGACCACACGAAGGACCGCCCACTTCACTAAAGGACTGCCCACTCTCCTGATACATGCAGACACAGGTTAATACCAGGTGTGTGTGTGTGTGTGTGTGTGTCTTACTTGTCAGGTTTGAGGTCTCTGTGGACGATGCCGTAGTTGTGAAGATACTCCAGAGCCAGGACGGTCTCTGCAAAGTACATTCGAGCCATGTCCACCGGTAGAGCTCCGATGTTCTTCAGCAGCGTGGCGCAGTCTCCACCTGCAGAGGAGAGCGGCAAGGCCACATGACACGACACGACACGACACGACACGACACGACGCAACACGACTGCCGCTCCTGCTGCTGAGCGTTCAGGGTGAGGCTCTTACCCTCCACGTACTCCATCACCATGCACAGGTGCCTCCTGGTCTCAAACGAGCAGAACATGGAGACGACAAACGGGTTCTCTGCGAACGTCAGGATGTCTCTCTCCACGAAGGCCTGCTGGATCTGGTTCCTCAGCATCAGGTTCTGCTTGTTGATCTTCTTCATGGCGAAACGCTGCCTGGTCTCTTTGTGTCGCACCAGGAACACAGCGCTGAAAACGACACACAGAGCAGAGTCAGTGATGAAACACCGAGCTGAGAGCGTCCGGACCGAACCGGCGTGGCGGTGCTGTCGTACCCGTACGCTCCGTTACTGATGAGCTTGATGTTTTCAAAGTCCTCCTCTCGGGGGTTTTGGTCTTGGTCTGTGGAGGAGCAGCTGGGACGGCGGTTCCTCGACTCTGAGGCGAAAACACAAAAATGATCTGTTTTACTTGCACAATTCAAAATTACAAGACAGAAGAAGACGGAGAAGACAGGACACATGAAGACGTTCAGTCGTCTCCAAAGTGTACTCACGTCCACTGAGTCATCCGTCTCTGGAGTCTCAGGGTTCCCGCTGTCGTAGCTGCTCAGCTGGGCCATTTCTACAGGAAGAGAGGAGGGACAGGAGATGTGTGAGGGGACAGGACACCTGCTGGGACTGTACTGGTCTGTACTGGTCTGTACTGGTCTGTACTGGTCCGTACTGGTCCGTAGTGTCTGTGGTTCTACAGTGTGACGGTGTCTTACCCTCCAGGGGGTCCCTGGTGAGGCCGAGCTGGCTGATGATGTATCTGGGGATGTCGGACTTGATGCCCTGCCCCTCCTTAGCATGGCCCTCTGCTGCCTCCAACAGGTGGTAGAACTCCTCAGGGTCAAACTCCTGCAGAGACACAAAGAGACACAAAGAGACACAGGGGACAGAGGGGATAAGACGACATGTCTGTGGTGAATCACTTCCTGCTGTTTCGTCTCTTTCACTCATCTCAGTATTATAAACTGCCACAGAGGAAGAACTTCCTGTTTCAGCGCCATGTTGGAATATTTGTTTGTTTATGTGATGATGGTGGTTCTGTCTGTCTCTCTGTGTCTCTCTGTGTCTGTCTGTGTCAGTCTGTCTCTCTGTGTCTGTCTGTGTCAGTCTGTCTCTCTGTGTCTGTCTGTCTCTCTGTGTGTCTGTCTGTGAGTGCGAGGAGCTGAATAAACCTGAACTGTAAAACTCGGTGGTGAATAGAAATGAAGTTGGATTAAATCAGACGCCACAGAATAAAGACAATAAACTTCTAATGAACTCCTCATGGTTCTCTGGCTTCATCAGCTCGTCCTGAAGCTCCCACACGTTTGACTCGAGCTCCACCTGAGTTGTGTTCAAACAGTCGGTCTGCGGTGTTTCTTACCAGACACTCGAGCAGACGAGCGGGCCGGGCGATGATGATCATCAGCTTCTTGACGAGCTGCGTGACGAAGGTGACTTCCACGCTCTCTGAGCGCTCGTGAGCCTGAAGACACGACGAGGACACGACGACATGTTAATGTCAGGACGAGAGAGAAGAGAGACAGAGACAACAACAACAACAACAACAACAACAACACAACAACAACAACAAATATCCATCTTAACGACACTTTTATTGTTTCATCGTCCTGGTGTTTGACCTTGCAGCTGAGAGAAGCATGTTTCCTGTCCTGTGTTGGAGGACAAAGAGGACGGACGAGTCAAGTCTGTCCTCCTGTGACACCTGAGAGGTAATCTAAATCAGAGCGCCCCCCCCCCCCCCACACACACACACACACACCCCCTTACTGCCTGATATCCACCGTGAAATGTCTGTCAGTGCAGGAGACAGAGCAATTTACCCAGCAGCCCCCTGTAACCCACTGGAAACACATCTGCTGCAAACACTGGAAGAGGAGTGAGTGTGTGTGTGTGTGTGTGTGTGTGTGAGTGTGTGTGTGTGTGTGTGTGTGTGTGTGTGCAAAGTGGAAGCTGTAACAATTACAAACCACCCAGTGTAAAACATGTTTCATTCTCAGGGGAGAAGTGTGTGTGTGTGTATTAATGAATGCTGCATGTATGAATGTATCTATGTATTTATAATGTGTGTGTGTGTGTGTGTGTGTGTGTGTGTGTGTGTGTGTGTCAGCCGTGCTAACAGAGTGGAGGAGGTGGTTCATAAACAAAGCGTGGTCGACGTGTTGCTGTTTGTCTGACAGACGCTGGAGGGCCTCGGGGCCCCGACCCCCCCCACCACTCACCCCCGACCCTGAATTATTTATAACTGTAATGAAACCTGGAGGGGAGGGGGTGGTGGTCTATGTACTGTATGTGCAGGCTACATATGCATTAGGGTATGTATTAAGCGTGAAGGAGACAGTGTGTGTGTGTCTGTGTGTGTGTGTGTGTGTGTGTGTGTGTGTGTGTGTGTGTGTGTACAGGCTGGTGGTCGGTGAGTAATGGATGTCTGACTGTGCTGCAGCTAATTAACCAGTCAGAGTGAGTGGGACAGACTGTATATTCACCCCGCATGTCTAATGTATGTGTGTGTGTGTGTGTGTGTTCACTGTAACCTGCCTCGGAGCTCAGCTCATGTCAAACACACTGAACTTCATCCTGCCGTCGGTTCATGAGCGACGTTCGTCACATGTTCAGATTAAAGAGTCAGAATAAACGTATCTGCATCAAACGTCTGGATTCACGTCCTCATCACCTCACACACACACACACACACACACATGGTGTTTGTGTGTAAACGTGGAGGCGCTGTGGCGTCGCTGTGCTTCTACATGCTGAGCTGAATTCATTCTGTCAGCCTGGATGTGCTGAGCTCTGTGTCTTCAGTCTGAACTCTGCGCTCATGTAAAACTCACCAGTGTCTGTTTCCATCCTGAAGCTGCCAGGATGAGTCATTAACCACTTCCTGTCGCCTGCAGGTCGTCACAAACACACGATGAGCTTTTTCTGTTGCAGATTTAAAATGAATCTTTGCTGCTCTCTGTCTCTGTGAAACGCCTGAACAATGACAGACTGTGTCATTCCTGTTGATGACGACATCCACCTGTTTTACACTGAAAAGCCTGAACAGGAAGCTCTCGTCAGAACAACCTGTGCTGATTGGTTTAAGTTAATGAACAAACATGAAGGTACTTCGGCGTATCTGCAGACCGAGGTGACATCACCTCCCGTGGTCTGAGCCAATCACAGAGCAGCAGACAGCCGGTCTGATCCAGATGTCTGCAGCTGTGTCTGACCCCCACCCTCTGCCCTCCGTCCTCAGGTGACCTCCAGCAGTCTAACTGGGCCCCCCCCGGGGTTTCAGCCCAGGATGATGGGCCCTGGGTGAAGGTTGCCATGGTGACCACCAGACCTTCAGACCCACGCCGTGACAGGGATGGATGAGAGAGAGAGGAGGCGAGGACGAGCGGCAGAGGTAAGGAGGGAGATGGAGGAGAGGAGGGTAAAGGTGGAGGAGAGATAGAAGACGAGAGGGAGCAGAGGAGGACGGAGGGAGGGAGGGAGGGAGGACGGAGGGAGAGGAGGTGAGTCGGCCTCCTGCGAGCTCTGTAATGGGGTCATGACACGAGGAGAGGAAAGAACGGACGGATGAGTGAAGGAGTGGAGGAGCAGAACGGAGGGAAGGTAAACGACACATCGAACCCGCTCAGTGAACGACAGCAGCACGAGAACAAGACGACGTGTGTCCAGATGTTCCCTCAGACGACAGGTGAGTCACCTGGTCGAGCCCTGAGAACCGCCTCCTCACTTCCTCATCAACCAACCCAGACACAAACCTGACCCGTTCACCCTGTGGCTCGTTACCCAGCTGACCACTCATCCGTCCTGCACCTGTCACCAGCGCCAATAAGAACCCAGTTACACCTCAACACTAACGACTTCCTGTCCTCGTCACCGTCATCGTGTCAATAAAGATCAAATCAAACTGAAATGGACTCAACTGTAAAGCCTGCATCCTCCTCCTCCTCCTCCTCCTCCTGCTGCTGCTGCTCCCAGCTGTGAGTGAACACCATCCACTGGCTGCTCCTCATCACCTCCTCCAGCACCTCCTCCTCCTCCTCCTCCAGCCTCCTCTGCCACGAGATCAGTGACATGTCTCCACCAAAGAAGAAGAAGAAGCAGAGCCGCCGCCACTGCAGCACACAGGGTTTCCATAAACTACACCTCCAGCCTCCACCTGCTCCTCCTCTCCTCTGTAGGTCGCCTCCACCTGCTGCCGCTCTTGGCCGCCCGCCAAAATAGAAAAAAACAGGCTAACGCCGCCCACTTGGTGATGTCATCACCATCACCATCATCATCATCATCATCTTCATCTTCATTTTCATGCAGCCTGCATTGCAGCTCCGGCGTCTGAGGCTTCTCCAGATGTGTTCAAGTGCAGTTCCTCACACCGCCCAAAAGCACTTCACCCCCCTCCTTCACTCACTCACACACTCTCACACACACACACACACACACCTCTCGGCCAATCAGAAGCAGAGGAATCCTCTTGAATTCCCCGCCCCATCCCAAAACCCTCTAAGAGCACCTCCCTCCTCACTCCTCCTGTTCGTCTGGGGGAGTCATCCGTCAGCCCCCGGTGACTGCTCGAGTGTGAAATTAAAATCCTGGAGAGAGAGAGTGTGTGTGTGTGTGTGTGTGTGTGTGTGTGTGTGTGTGTCTATGATTGAGAGATAGTTTGCGTCCCAGTAGAACAGAAGGTCAATATGAGGCTGGTGGGAGCCATAATGTCAGCCCCCCCCCTGCACACACACACACCTGAGCTAATAGAGATGTCACCACACACACACACATGTAAATATATTCCAGCAGACACACACCAACACTGTCACAAACTGTCCCATCATGCAATGCTGCGATTAGCGTCTGTTGATGATACACAGGCAGCTGTGTGTGTGTGTGTGTGTGTGTGTGTGGAGGAATGTTGTTTGGCTGCTGCTGCCTTTGTGTCTTTGTATGACATCACGCAGCATTAATGAGTGGACAGGAGGGGGGGGGGGGGGGGGGGGGCGTCATGGGGTGAGTTGTCCAACAGTAAACGACCCGTGACCAGGAAACATCCACAGTGATGATGTCACAGTGATGATGTCACATGATGTCTTTGTTTCAGACCAGTCTGATTCTTCTCTTCACATCTGTCTGTTTGTTTGTTTGTTTGTTTGTTTGTTTACATGTTTATCAGTTCATTTGTTCTCATCACACACTGTTTTATCACGTGTCTCTCTTCGTCCTGCAGGATTTGTTTCATCTTAGTTTTTCTTCCTCCTGTGTTTTCTGTCGTAAACCTCATCAACACATGTGAAAACCTACAGTGAACCAGATCCAGATTCAGATTCAGATCCAGATCCAGATCAAACTTTATCAAATATGGAACAAAGAGTGAATAAAGACTGGGGGAGGATTTGGACTAACCAGTGCAGCACAGGTGCATTATGGGTCAGGACATCAGAGACAACCTTAATATGGACCATCAGGAGTTTCAGCTGGTTTTAATGATGTGAAGTTTCCCACTGAGATGATTTAAAGCTTCCAAATGAACCTCACATCAAAAACCCCAGAGAGCAGGAAACAAACTTCTCTGTGATGGAGGCGGCCATGTTGTTGTTGTTGTTGTTGTTGTTGTTGTGTGCAGGGCAGTGAGAAGAAGAGAAGAAGGAGTGTTGCTCCACTTACGTCCTGCAGCAGCTTCTCCAGGTTCTCCTGCAGCTCATAGAAGTAGCGCGAGGTGATGAGGCCGTCGCGGCTCTTCTCCAGACAGTCTCTGGACAGCTCCATCAGCTGGTGGTGGATGAAGCTCAGCACGCCGTCGGCCAGAGGGTACACCTTCTCTGGAGCCGAGGAGGACAGCAGCTCGGCCAGACGCTCCTCCATCTGAGCCGTCGCCTGAGGGGGGGGGGGTGAGTCACAGGAGAGGTGAACACACACACACACACACACACAGAAACCTGCATGAGCCCAGGACGGTGATAAAACCCTATGGATTAAATATGAACTGACATTTGATCAGAGGAAGGAGAGATCTGATCCTGGAGCAGCTGTTAGCTCAGGTCTGGTTTTCAAAATAAAGTCTAAATATATTTTTAACACTTTTAACGTGTGGATATGAAAATATGACCTTTTTTCCTTTGGCAAAGGTCTGGACACTGTTGTTTTCTGCTCACGCTCATTATCACGTACATCTACAGTGTGTGTGTGTGTGTGTGTGTGTGTGTGTGTGTGTGTGTGTGCAGTACAGACCTTGGGGAACCTCTCCTTGTACACATGGTTCATCATCACGATCTCATGGTCGAAGGAGATGGGCGAGCGCCCAGGGCTGAAACACACACACACACACACACACACACATTAAACCATCAACAATAAACAACAACATGTACAGAAGAGCAGGCTGCTAATGCTAACGCTAACAGCAGTGTACTGGAGCTCTCCTCCAGCCTCAGTTTGTTCACACACACACACACACACACACACATACACACACACACACACACTAACGGGACCTCGGGGTCTTCATCATATGTTCGTTGTCTCTGGTGTAAACTGGGAACCGTGACGACCTGTGGACACACACGGCTGCACACACACAGCTGCACAAAGGTAACACATCCACGGACCAGTGTGTGTGTGTGTGTGTGTGTGTGTGTGTGTGTCTCCTCAGAGAGTCTCCCTGACCTGACACAGTGACGTCTCATTCAGTCCAACAGAATATAAATCTGTCATTCACTCTGTCCTCAGAGAGCCCCCCCCCGACACACACACACCTCCAGAGACAGCAGCAAATCTCCCTGACCTTTCTATGTGTCCCTATCAGGAGAAGAGGCAGCGATGACAGGTGACAGGCAGTGTGTGTGTGTGTGTGTGTGTGTGTGTGTGTTATTCCCTCCCTCATCTTCCTCGTTTCCTTCTGGTTGTGTCTCAGTGTGTCATGACGCTCGCCACTGAGCTGACGTCACCTGGTTTCAGGTGTTAATCAGCTGAAAACTGTGTTTACTTCACATGGAGATGATGTGAGTTTGTGCTCATCAATTAATATTAATCAAAATAATCAAAATAATAATAAACAGGAATAAATAAAAAATACTGTGCTGACAAACAGAGACATACACCACACGTCACACGTCACACGTCACACGTCACACACGTTCAACCTGACCTGAAGCTAAGAGAAAAAATATTTAACAACTAGAACAAAGAACAGAAGAGAAAATATGAATCTGGGTCCAGATGTTTCAGTGAGTCACTGAAACACACACACATACACACACACACACACACACACACACACACACACACACACACACACAGCGATGAGGTAATGCTGTAAGTCATCCATCGGCAGCTCAAAGTCCAATTACCTGTTTAATAGAATGAGAACGTGACACATGGAGGCAGTTTATCATGACACCAACACACACAGTGACAGCTCTCTCACACACACACACACACACACACACACACACACACGCTGTCAGGTTGTTTGTCTGTGCTGCTCAGGTGAGTCTTTACTTATTTAAAGGGCCAGTTCACCCAAATCACACTGTACAGAGTCTGAATCCTGACGCTCTGTGATGTGATTTAACACCATGTTCAGTCTGTGTTTCATTTCCTCTCAGGAAAATGAATTAGGTTGAAAACAATCAAACAAATGTGAAACTTTGAAGTCAAACTGTATGTGTGTTTGAAACACACACACACACACACACACACACCACACACACACACACACTGCACCACCTGTGATGTCAGTCAGTCAATCAGACGTTGGACTTTAATCCGTCGTCTTGACGTCTGTGTGTGTGAGGAGAGCTGCTCTCAGTAAAGGTTAGCTCTGACAGAGACTGATCCACTGCCTCAGGCTCTGATCAGCATCATTCATTTCCTCCTCCTCCTCCTCCTCCTCCTCCTCCTCAGAGTGCTTCCTCCCGGCCACACTGAGCCTTTATTAAAATAAAACTCCAGTTCAGAGCTGTGATGGAGGGATGAATAACACACAGACAGCAGACAAAGGCTAATTAGAAGGCGGCTCTATCTCTGCTGTAACGGGAAATAAAAACTGACCCGCGGCAAAACGTCTGTCGTTATTTTGAGGGACGACCTCGGAGGAGGAGGAGGAGGAGGAGGAGGAGGAGGCAGAGCGTCTCTGTGCTTCAGTGTTGGAGACGTTACAAGTGTGAGAAGAGACAGAGCGTCTTCATGAGACAGAGGAGGAGGGACGGGTCTCACCTCGGGCTGTGATGGAAGAACGTGATTAAAACAGAGGTGGAGGCCGTTTCCTTTCTTCTCCTCTAAGTGGTGATGTCACACGTGACTAAAGGCGCTCACAGAGTGAAACGAGCTGATTGGTGGACAGAGTAATTGAACTAAATCAGATGAGACAGTGAATCAGATGGTGAAGGGGGGGGGGGCGAGGAGACGGGTGAGGAGGGACGGTGTGTGTGTGTGTGTTGTGTGTGTGTGTGTGTGTGTGTGTGGGAGAGAGAGGAAAAATAACATTGATGCTTCACAGCTGAGGCAGACGACCTGGGAAATGAGACGTCTAATTGACCGTGACAGAGCTGGACTGAATGTGGATGAGGTGTGTGTGTGTGTGTGTGTGTGTCTGTGTGTGTGTGCGTCTGTGTAGATAAACTGTATGAATCAGGAGCTGAAGCTTTATTTAAACAGCTCGTTAACACGTCGTCACTTCATCCAGAACTTCTCCTGATGCTGTTGTTGTGTTCCACCTAATGTGCATGAAGAGCTGGTGTTCACTGACGGAGGCTGAGCTCACTGATGAGTTCAATGAACTGTAACACTGCTGTTTCTACCTTCGTCTCCCACGGCAACGCTGCTGTTTCTACCTTCGTCTCCCACGGCAACGCTGCTGTTTCTACCTTCGTCTCCCACGGTAACGCTGCTGTTTCTGTAGTTAACACTAATTAACATCGTCTAAATTGACTCTGTGAAGGTTTCAACACTTGACTATATAACATCTATATTAAAAACACAGCTGTGTGTGTGTGTGTGTGTGTCTGTGTGTGTGTGTGTGTGTGTGTGTGTGTGTGTGTGTGTGGTTTTCCTTCACATAAAGTCAGTAAAGATCCATCAGTGTCTTTGTGATGGATGGATGAGGTTCACACGTTTATGGACGAGTGCACGGCAACAAGACCATGAAGAAGAAGAAGAAGAAGAAGAAGAGAAGAAGAAGAAGAAGAAGAAGAAGAAGAAGAAGAAGAAGAAGGAGCTGAGAGGAGAAAAACTAGAGGCGAACAAAGAGGCAGTTAAACGACAGAACAAAGACGTCTGACGTTGTGTTCTCTGCCTCTTTTTCATACTCAGGAACATTTCTCTCCTCCTCCTTCTCTCCTTCATCATCATCATCATCATCATCACTGTCTCTCCAACATCTCTTTTCCCGCCTCACTCATGTCTGTGAGGACGCTGTCTGCTGCTGGAGTCACTGGGACATGGTGAAGAAGCTTCTTTAGCTTCATGTTATCATTCTGTTTCCTGAGGGTGGAGGAGGACACAGGGTGGAGGTGGATAACCTGAGATAACACTGCTGCACACACACACACACACACACACACACACACAGAATGACATCGATCAACAAACACAGTGTGACTCTAATCAGACACACACCATGAGCCTCAGCGTCGCCTCCTTTCAACTCGGAGGATGAAGGAGCTCAATATGTGTCTGTGCAGGAGCAGAGATGAAAGATGAAGGGGGGGGGGGGGGGGAGTGGTGGTGGTGGTGGTGGTGGGGGGGGGGTCTGAAGGAGTGATGGCATCAGGAGGAGTGATGTGGTGGTTGTGATGTCACACAGAAACAACAAAGCAGCAGATCATGTTTGATTGGCAGGTGGATGGTGACGTTCGGAGCAGAGACCAGACTGAGGACATGAGGACATGTGTCCACCACACCAGCTTCCTCCATGTTTTATTCAAGTGTCCTCTTGGGCTTTTATACCTTGAATTGATAGGACAGTAGAGAGACAGAGGGGGAATGACGCGCAGCAAAGGGCCGCTGGTGGAATCGAACTGGGGCCGCTGCTTTAACGACACCCCGGTGTCCTCCATGTTTGATCTCATGGGACGTCTGGACTAGATCCTCTCTTAACACTTCCTACAGACTTTCACACTAAAAGCCTGAGAATACTGGAAAGCTTTTAATGTGAAACATCTGTGCAGGAAGTGTTGAGACTGACTGACATCAGTGGATATGGACATGTCAGGAGGACACGTCTGACACACACACACACACACACACACACACCTCATCCACATGCTGTCCAGCTCTGCCAGAGGAGACTCCTCCTACCTGAGGCTGCGGGAGCGCGGTCTCATGGCGGGGGAGCGGCGTCCCTCCTCGTCCGTGATGCTCTCGGAGCTGAAGTGTTTGGTGAGGAAGTGCAGCTCGTCCGGCGTTGGCTGGGAGGGCAGCTGGTGCAGCTTCTCCTGAGATGAACAGGAGGACTGTGAGAGGAGGAGCACAGAGGGAGCACAGATTACAACCAGCACTGCAGCTACGGGGGGGGGGGCTGGAGCTGGGGCTAGAGCTGGGGCTAGAGCTGGAGCTGGAGCTGGAGCTGGAGCTGGGACTATTATGGGACGAGCTGGAGGTGGACCAGACTAGATCTCAGTTAGTCTCTGACCCTCTGATTTCTACCAAACCTGAAGAAGCTGCACCACCACCCCTCGACCTTTGACCTTTAATCACTAAACTCCAATCGGTTCGTCTCTGAGTCCTGGTGAATATTTGTGGTGAATGTGAGGAGGTGCTGCAGCTCTGACTGTCTCTGAGGTGGAGGAACAACAAACAGGCCGAGGCTCAGTGCTGACACGTCTGAGTGAAGAGCTGAACCTCTTCACCTCTGCACCACGCTGGGCCTCGCTCTACACAGTAACTGCACGCTGGGGTGTTAAAGGAGGAGGAGGAGGAGGAGGAGGAGGAGGAGGATTAGAGCAGAGGGAGAGCTGATGTGCGTGAATAAAGGAAAGAAGAAGAGGGTGGAGGTGGAGAGGTGGAGGAAGAACTGAGGGAGCAGGAAGCGCTCCAGTCTGACAGAAAGCTGGATCAGAGATATTTACCGAGACAGTGGAGCTGGGAGTGTTGGTGCCATAACCAGAGGACGGCAGCGAGGCCAGAGACCAGCGTCTTCCATCCGTCCTGAAAAACACACCACACACACACACACACACACACACACACACACACACACACACACACACACAACGAATTAAAACAGAGACGAAGGCTTCAATAAAACAAGGTGAACATCTGCATCCAGCAGAAACAACCAGCACCACCACACAACCAGTGAGCTGAGGGAGGGACAGAGCAGCAGACACAGGAGCAACATGGAGTCAGAGCAGCAGGCGAGGAGGAGGAGGAGGAGGAGGAGGAGGAGGAGGAGGAGGAGGAGAACATCAGCCCTGGAGCCACAGCTGGACCTCTCACAGTCTGGTCCAGACTTCAGGTGGCAGGAGCACAGACAGTGACCAACACACACCGCTGTGTACCAGCACACGTCAGCTGCTCTGTGACCACATGCTGTTTCACATGTGACACTGTGTCACACTCAGGTAACAACAACCACAGTGACACACACCAACCCTCCGTCAGGCTCCGTCACATGCAGTAACATCAAGATACACACACTCCACCCACCCTTCACCTGTTTAACCTCTGACTCACTGACATCACTGCAGGAAGTGACATCACTGCCATCAGAAAAAACCCTTTTACTTCATCAGTTTAAAATCAGGTGGAAACGTGTGTGTGTGTGTGTGTGTGTGTGTGTGTGTGTGTGTGTGTGTGTTGGTGCTGACGGCTCCAGTGTGCACGTGGTGGATCTACAGGGAACATCTGCAGGTTTAGTGTTGTTTATATCATTATCTTTCTTCTTTATGCTTCATGTGCAGCAGGAGGAGGAGGAGGAGGAGGAGGAGGAGAGGAGGAGGAGGGGGAGGAGGAGGAGGAGAGGAGGAGAGGAGGAGGAGGAGGGGGAGGAGGGGGAGGCCCTGCAGGGTGTGTGTGTGTGCTCAGCCATGCAGGACGGAGGGCAGCAGGGTGGGGCAGGAAGGAAAAAAAAAAGGTCAAAAGGTCAAAAACTCAGAGGTTACCTGTCAGCCCTGTGTCCGTGACTGTGGGAGACAAGACAAGGTTTGTCTTTTATAGCTGTTAGCAACTGTCAATCAAACTCAAACACACACAGACACACACACACACACACACACACACACACACACACACACACACACACACACACACACACACACTCTCCTCTTTGCTAAATCAGATGTTTGCTGCACGTGTGAACATCCATGTCACAACTAATGTGTTTTAACACACGATCTTATAATGAATCCATGAACCATTAATATGACGTGTGTCTCTTACATGTGATAAACCTATAGATCCTCACATGTTGTAATGGATCTGATGTGTTGTGTCTGTCTCCACCACACGGTGTCACTGTCGCCACGGCAACAGCAGCAGCAGCAGCAGATCTGAGGTCAGCAGCCAGACCCAGATGAACATTAATGCTCAGTTTGGCTGCTGCATTACTGCATCACGCTGTTCGATGATGTCATCACGGAAACAGAAGAGGCGCGTTACCATGGAAACATCATCATCATCATCATCTTACTGAAGATTGAGGGGGCTTGTTCTGACTTTCTTTTTCACACTTCTGATCACACAAGTGTCTAATGTCTGTCTCACACACACACACACACACACACACACACACACACACACACACACACACACACACACACACACACACACACACACACACACACTCCCTCTCAGTAACTACTCTCTGTGTCGAGGGCGCTGGCAGATAAGAGGTTTATTAATCCTGGCTTGAGTGACAGCTTCACACTGATCATCTGCCTCTTCATCAGCACACTCACTGTCACCATCATCACCATCAACATCATCATCATCATCATCACCATCATCAACATCATCATCACCATCATCATCATCATCATCATCATCATCATCATCGGCTGCTGCTGCTGCTGCTGCTTTTCAAAGGCACCAACATTAAAGGGCCAGTGTGAAGGATCTGCTGCCATCTAGTGGTGATGCTGTGAATTACAACCGACTCACAAACTGACAGCAACGTTCGTTTTTAATTTTCCAGTCGTGGCGTGAACTGATCAATAAAAACCAATATCAAATCAATACTTCAGTCTGAGGAACGTCAGCAGCTGAGATTATAGGACGTTTCACATCCTGAGAAAAAGGAGGGAATATAATCTGTTGATTATTATGGACTGTTTTCCAAGTGTGCCCCGCCCCCATTCCCACCCACCTGTGTGTAAGTGGGCGTGTCTGTGACTCACCTGCGTGCGGGAACAAAGGAGAAGTGTGCAGCCGTGTTGGGGGAGAAGTTGCGAGGGCTGTCCAGGGGACTGGTACCTGAGAGACAGAGACAGAGGGAGGACAGACAGGTGAGGACACACTGTAAACATACTGTACATCAACACATACACTGCAGCCACTGTGTCCATTTATTAAGGACCTTTAACATCAGTGTGTGAAGAGGACACGTGTCCAGACGTCAACACTGGTGTGGCTTTTAGCAGCTGAGGGTTAATAACAGAGTGAGGAGGAGGAGGAGGACGGCCATGTTTTCACTTCCCATCAGTGTGACACACACACACACACACACACACACACACGTAAGATAATGCGTCTTTGCTTTTAGTTTAATGTTGGTAAAAGCTTCTGCAACAAGACGCGGTCTGGTTCAAGCTTCTGTCCTGTTCACAGCTCAGACATTTAATGTCTAATTTCCCATCATCCTCTGTACCTGAGACAGAGAGAGAGAGAGGAGAGAGAGAGAGAGAGAGAGAGAGAGAGAGAGAGAGAGAGAGAGAGTGGACAGAGGACTAATGGAGGAGCGACGAGACGTCTCCTGTGATGAGGATGAATTAAGTTGCATGAGACAAAAATAAGAGAAAGAGGCTGTGATGAAGGACGGAGAGAGATGGACACTGAGAGTGTGATGGAGTGTCTCATTAAGTGAGCTGGAAGGAGGAGGAGGAGGAGGAGGAGGAGGAGGAGGGCTGGTTAATCTGTCTCCTTCATCACAGCAGGCTCAGATAAAAGAGGAGAAAGTGTGTTCAGAGCCACGGCAGAGAAGATGCTGCGATGAAATGACTTTCATCCTTAGAGAGGACAAACAAGAGGAGGAGAGAGGAGGAGAGAGGAGGAGAGAAGAGGAGAGAAGAGGAGAGAAGAGGAGAGAGGAGAGGAGGAGAGAGGAGGAGAGAAGAGGAGAGAAGAGGAGAGAGGAGAGGAGGAGAGAAGAGGAGAGAAGAGGAGAGAGGAGGAGAGAGGAGGAGAGAAGAGGAGAGAGGAGAGGAGGAGAGAGGAGGAGAGAAGAGGAGAGAAGAGGAGAGAGGAGGAGAGAAGAGGAGAGAAGAGGAGAGAGGAGAGGAGGAGAGAAGAGGAGAGAGGAGGACAGAGGAGGAGAGAGGAGGAGAGAGGAGGAGAGAGGAGGAGAGAAGAGGAGAGAGGAGGAGAGAGGAGGATCACACCATGCTGACGTGTCTCATGTTGCTGTGGTGCAACAGACTCTCTGATCAACACAAAGTTGGTTCCATCACTGATCGTCATCCTGACGTTTCTGAGTCACATCACATGTGTGTTGTGTCCTGCAGCTACAACTAGGAGCGGGTTGTCTACATGTGGACCCAGTGCAGAGCCCTGTGGCCCCCCAGCACAGCTGAGGAGACCAGGCAGGAAACAGGAAGAAGATCCACAGCCTCGACTGAACGACCTGTTTCATCACAACACTGACACGTCCATATGCAGCAGGCCAATGTATACACACACACACACACACACACACACACACACACACACACACACACACTGTCGTGGACAGATGGATGCAGAGGGCTGGAGGCCTCAGGAACAGGAGGAGATTAAGAAGTCGGACGTTTCCACATCAATTATGCATTTTCCTCAGCAGCAGGTCTGGACTGAGCCGCAGCTCACGGATTAAAGGAGGAGTTTTCTCCCTGTCAGACGAGTGTGAGTCTGTGGCTGTGAGAGCAGAACACACACACACACACACACACACACACACACACACGTGTGAACACGTATGTTATTAGTCAAACATGCTTGTTAGTGTCGTTGCACCCAACTGAAACGGCTGAAGTGAGTGTGACCAGGTCTCACTGGGGCTGTTACTGCCTCACTGTGGGGTAATAACTGAGGCCGAGGGTGTGTGTGTGTGTGTGTGTGAGTGTGTGTGTGTGGACTCCTCCTCCTCTCCCTGTGTTCCTCTCTGCGGATGAAGCAGCTACAACAAGAAACAGGACAATCGCTCCTGCAGCGCGTCTGAGCGCCGCGTCTCCACTTCCTGTCAGCTGACACGGCGCTCAGTGAGTGACAGGTAACTCACAGCTGACGGGAGGCGTCATGGCGACAGGTAGAGGAGCTGCTTCACTCTGACCTACTTCAGCTGCAAATACACCCACACATGCAAATGTAACATCAGCTCACTGAGCCCCCCCAGGGAGGAGAACACAGCTGGGGAGGGGGCGGAGAGAGAGAGGGAGGGGGAGACAGAGAGAGGAGAGAGAGAGAGAGAGAGAGAGAGAGAGAGAGAGAGAGAGAGAGAGAGAGAGAGAGAGGGAGGGAGGGGGAGGAGAGAGAGAGAGAGAGAGAGAGAGAGAGAGAGAGACAGAGAGAGAGAGAGACAGAGAGAGAGAGAGAGAGACAGAGAGAGAGAGAGACAGAGAGAGAGAGAGAGAATGAAAGTATTTATTCAGGAGTGTGAAGGAGAGAAAAGCCTGATTCTGTCGCTCCGACCACTGATACAGAGACAAAGACAAAGACAGAGACAGAGACAGAGACAGACAGAGACAAAGACAGAGACAGAGACAGACAGAGACAGACAGAGACAGAGACAGACAGACAGAGACAAAGACAGAGACAGAGACAGACAGACAGAGACAGAGACAAAGACAGAGACAGAGACAGACAGAGACAGACAGACAGAGACAGAGACAGACAGACAGAGACAAAGACAGAGACAGAGACAGACAGAGACAAAGACAAAGACAGAGACAGAGACAGAGACAGACAGACAGAGACAAAGACAGAGACAGAGGCAGAGTCAGACAGAGACAGAGACAGAGACAGACAGAGACAGAGACAGACAGACAGAGACAGAGACAGAGACAGACAGAGACAGAGTCAGAGACAGACAGACAGAGACAGAGACAGAGACAGACAGAGACAGACAGAGTCAGACAGAGACAGACAGAGACAGACAGACAGAGACAGAGACAGAGACAGACAGAGTCAGACAGAGACAGACAGAGACAGAGACAGAGACAGACAGAGACAGAGTCAGAGACAGACAGAGACAGAGTCAGACAGAGACAGAGACAGAGACAGACAGAGACAGAGACAGAGACAGAGACAGAGCGACAATTTGTTGGACAGATCTCATCAGGAGCCAGAGCACAAAGAGCTGCCAATCATCAGCTGACCTTTACCAGATAACAGCCGGCTGCCAGCCAGGGGGGTGAGGGTGAGGTGGAGGGGGGTGAGGGGGGGGGTGAGGGGGGTGAGGGTGAGGGTGAGGTGGAGGGTGAGGGGGGGGGGCAGGGGGAGAGATTGACAAGAAGTAAGAGACAGAAGAGAGATGGAGGTGGAGGTTACGACTCCGTCAGGAAAAGAAGGGAATTTATGCAAAACTTTCAACATTTAATAAAAAGTCATTTCTACAGAGGAGTGGTCCTCGTCAACCCCTCCCCATGCCCCCCCCCCCACGCCCCCCCCCAGGGTATTAGGCTGAGAGAAATCTCCTTTTGATTAATACTAAGTGGCCGGATGATTGAAACCATGATGAAATTCATGATTAGTGCCAGAGAGAGAAAGAGGGGGAGGAGGAGGAGGAGGAGGAGGAGGAGGAGGAGGAGGAGGAGGAGGAGGAGGAGGAAGAGGAAGAGGAAGAGGAGGAGGAGGAGGAGGAGGAGGAGGAGGAGGAGGAGGAGAAGAAAAAGAAATCAGTCTGTAGGAATGGGGGGGGGGCAGCATTCAGGACTCTGCAAAGCTGAAGCACTGAGGACTGGTGATGGTGTTACCTTGGCAACGCAGCAGCCACAGCAGCCCGACGACAACGAGGAGACGACGAGAGGATAAAGAGATGGAGCGGACGGAGGAGTGACCTGTGACCCGAGGCTGTCAATACTGATTATTGATCCTCACATGACAACGATGACAACAGTGGAAACACCTCAGTCAGATGTTAAAACCACCTGGTCCTGGTCCTGGTCCTGGTCCTGGACCTGGACCTGGACCTGGTCCTGGTCATGGACCTGGTCCTGGTCATGGACCTGGACCTGGACCTGAGACCCGTGTGGAAAGTTTCCAATAAGCAGCACGGAGCCAATACATTGATCAGGCTCAGCGAGGCTCAGTCCTGAGCTCAGTGAGGAGGATCAGTGTCTTCTGGTGGTTTTATTTTTCTGTCCATCCATGTGTCCTCTCTCTCTGTCTCTCTCTCTGTCTCTGTCTCTGTCTCTCTCTCTCTGTCTCTCTCTCTGTCTCTGTCTCTCTCTGTCTCTCTCTCTGTCTCTGTCTCTGTCTCTCTCTCTCTGTCTCTCTCTCTCTGTCTCTCTCTCTCTCTGTCTCTCTCTCTGTCTCTCTCTCTGTCTCTGTCTCTCTCTCTCTGTCTCTCTGTCTCTGTCTCTGTCTCTGTCTCTCTCTGTCTCTCTCTCTCTCTCTCTGTCTCTGTCTCTCTCTCTGCAGCAGCAGTCATTGTCAATGTCTCTCGTCCCTGTGCACTGATCCATGGAGCTTCGCTCAGTGTGACGCCTCAGGTGTTAATTGAGCTCTGTCGGCGTGTGATAGTGAACAACACGACACCGTGTCACACACCTGAGCTGCTGCTGCACAGCTTCCAGCCACAGATTTTAACTTTACGACTGAAACATGATGCTTTACATTTATCAGACGCTGCGTTCACTGCCCGTGGGAGCTGACGGCGCTGAAGACGGGTGCTTTGTGTCCCTCTGTGACTGAGACGCCTATAGAAGCTGCTCATGGTCTCCAGAGGATGGACCGGTAACGAGCTGTGTTCACAGAATCACCAGACTCACCTGGAACCATGAGGGAAGAGACCCACACCTGCTCCTGAACGCACCATCTGCACTGCACCGTGACCTTTAGTCTGATCAGTCTGACCTCAAATCCACCTGAGGTCCGTCAAAGGTGTTACAAAAGTACTACGTTCACAAGGCCTCGACCACATGCTGTGACCTTGACCTTTGACCTTATGCCACCCAAACTGAGTCAGCTCAGTTCTCATGATGTTCAGTCAACGAGAGAGAGACATGAAAATCTGACCATCACCACCTTCAAGAAGGAGGGAGGGAGGACAGGTGTGTGTGTGTGTGTGTGTGTTACCTGTGTGTCCATGCAGAGGTGAGTGTGGGCGTGGCAGGGTGGGGGAGGTGCTGGACGTCACAATCAGACTCTTCCTGTTGCTCGTCCGACAGCTGAGGGACAGAAACCAGAGGAACCAGGTGAGTGACGTGAAGCTTCAGCACGGAGCTTCACAATGAACCGACACACGTTCACGTTCACCGACTCTGAGCTGCTGCTGCCAGGTCTCCTGATGGACAGGTAACACACACACACACACACACACACACACACACACACACACCTTCACCTCACCCCAAACTCTCATTTGTTGTGTTTCCAGGAGCAGCAGGAAACTCCCTGCAGCTCGGCCCTGAACACAGCAGGTGTCAGGCAGCGTGTGTGTGTGTGTGTGTGTGTGTGTGTGTGTGTGTGCGCCTCCACACACTGCCTGTCACACCAGAGGACGGTGGTGACACACGCCAACATCAGACCAGTCAGAGTCACAGCTGCAGTCACGCAACTCACAGCCAACAGCGACTGACACGACACAACAACTACGTCTATTTTCGTTCACCTTGAGCCACACGTGTTGTATCCCTCCGCCACAGGGACTAGATCCAGGTCATATCCCTGTTTATGCAGAGTGGTAGAAAACATCAAACAACTGTGTGCAGTTTTCTGAGGTCACCTCTGTACCTTTGACCTTTGACCCCCAAAATCTGATCAGTTCATCAATAGTCAGTCTCTGTATGAAGAATCCACACCTTTAGTTCTGACTCAAAAACACACGGTTCACGTATGTTGTGACATCAACACACACTGTTGAATCTGCTTCGACAAAAAGTCTCGAGGTGTCTCACTGAGACATGACGTTCACAGTCTGTGTGTCTTTTGACCTTTGACCTTCATAATCAGTTTGTCCTTGAATCTTACTCCGTCCTGTCCAGGTGTTTCAGGTCTTTCTGTCAGGAAACAGCTGAAGGTGGTAAAGACAGACAGAAGACTTTGTTGAGTGAGGAGCAGGTATTTTTTAAAAAGGTGGAGCTCCAACTTTGCTCCGGCCGCTCATGCCCCACCCAGAATGCATCTGTGCACCCGCACGGTTTAAAAATAAAACATTTTGCGAGTGGCGAGCGGAGCGGGGTAAAGTTTATGATGGAGCAGAAAATGCACAGAACCAGGCGGAACTGACGAGCGGCGAGGAGCTGCGCCCACATGCTCCGTTGTCCACCGGCGCTTTAATGTAAAGGAGATGAGACACGTCTAAACACTGAGCACCGACTCCATAATTATTGTTATTTGTCACCATGGAGACGACAGCACCGACTCCACCAACCAACAGAGACAACTGTCAGCTCGAATATTTATTATTGTCACACTGTTTACATTCTACATGCTTTTAATCTGAAAGGCACGTCGG
This sequence comes from Caranx ignobilis, assembly GCA_021432705.1. Lineage (NCBI taxonomy): Eukaryota > Metazoa > Chordata > Actinopteri > Carangiformes > Carangidae > Caranx > Caranx ignobilis. Next base: position 1,185,896 of record MU270014.1, read on the forward strand.
TTTGTTCCTTTCCCCACAGCTGTGGAAGCACACGTGTGATTTTATGTTGGTTTCAGGTGAAATAATAAAAAAGATTAAAATGTTTAAACAACAAATGATGGAGCAGCTCTTAGCCATGGGGGGGGGGGGGGGGGGGGTGACACTACAGCTCCCCTCTGAGCTGACTGTGTGTTTATTGTGTATATTTACATGGATATGTGTGTGTGTGTGTGTGTGTGTGTGTGTGTGTGTGTGTGTGTGTGTGTTTAGTGTGATCACATGCTGCTGCTGCTTGTACAGAAATAATCCATCTGCTTCAGAGCTGAGACACCGTCCCCAGACAGAAGGGACGAGGACGCGGATCAGATGTGAGTGTTACCGTGACGACCGGAGGCGACGCTCAGTTTTTACACGGAGGAAATCACAGCTGGAAGAGGAAGAGGAAGAGGAAGAGGAGAGCACACTCTGACAGATCCAAGCTGATGCCATGGTTATTGTTGGTGGAGTTCCTCAGGGATCCACCCTGGGTCCTCTGTTTACTCTACAGCTCTATGCAGACGATGTCTCCGGCTCTTACTGTTAATCTCCAGTGCTGCTTTTGAGATACTTCAGTCATGTCACTTAATGTCCTGAGTATTGACATAACATCTGTAAACATCTGTTCTATCCGATGAGCAACAGTCTGGACGTGCTGTAGGTTTCTGGTATTAATCTTCAATTTATGTGTCATTCACACAGTTAAAGCTCCACATGTAAGAGTCTGGGGTCGACAGGGTTGTGTCAGTTTCACAGCTTCAGCCACAGAGACAGAAACCTCCCTGACTCACAGCATCTCATAGTATTAATAGAAACTTTATGTATTCAGAGCTCAGGTTTCGTCACCATGGCAGCGCTCATCTGCAGGGGAACAAAACATTTGACAGAGATGTTTTTCTAAGAGATTAAATCTTGAATTCATGTGTTATTTTTCTCTCAGTTCTCCTTCATCTCCTCAGTCAGGGTTTCATCAGTGAGCCTCCCGACAGGAACAACGTGAACATGAAGCAGCTCCTTCACAGCGCGTGTCAAAGAGACACGTTCACGTTTATTACACCTGGATACGATGTTGGTAAAGATGTAGACACAGCACACAGTAAGCTCTGGCAGTGGAGGCAGTGTCTAACAGTGTGTGTGTGTGTGTGTGTGTGTGTGTGTGTGTTAATTGGGCCATCACATCCGCTGGCTGTAACCACGACGTGTTCCTCCAAGATCAGAGACGCCTGAAACCAAGTGAAGCAACACACCACGTAACGACTCGTGGCCAATGATGCGCGTTTGATATACGACAGGTTTTTGTGTCTCACACACACACACACACACACACACAGGGAAAATAAACACTGCATGTAATGTAGGTATGGCTGTTTGTGTGTCCCGCCATCTGTTCAGATGTGCAGCATCAGCACTTTGAACACAGCAGGTATTCCCCCCACACACACACACACACACACACACACACACACACACAGAGTCTCAATCTCAGGTCACGTCCTGATAAGGAAGAGTCTCAATAATCCTGTATTTACACACATGGACCTCAGGGACAGTAACTCTGTGTAACATGGCTCCACAGAGGATGTGAGCCACAGTTACACCTGACGAGACTTTCTGAGTTTGCGGTGCCATTAGAGGAAAGGTTGACTCTGCTCCACAGCGAGAGGACAAACAACAGAGAGAGGACGGTAAAGAGGAAGAGCGAGAGAAGAAAGAGAAGAAGCTTCAGCAGCAGAGGAGGAGGAGGAGGAGGAGGAGGAGGAGGTGGGATCTCCTGCTGAGATTAAAGACACTCAGCTCCTGTAGCTCGATGTAAAGAGGCAGCCGCTCACAGGCTCCTGCATGAATATGGATTCACATCAAAAACACCTGTCGGGGAGGGGGGGGGGGCATGGATCCATTATGCAGGGCTGACTGATGGCTGCACGAGTGTGTGTGTGTGTGTGTGTGTGAGTTGCACGTCTCATGTCACCATGGAGGCGGCGGCTGTCAGAGCGAGCGCTGCAGGTGAGGCAGGTCTCAACGTGTCTGTGTTTGAGGAGGAGCTGCAGGTTTTCACTCTGCTCCTGCTCCTGTCACACACTCACACCGTGCGCCACGAGGAGAGGTTAAACTGATCTACATCATCACCTGGGTGTGTGTGTGTGTGTGTGTGTGTGTGTACAGGTGTGTGTTTCTATCCCAGAGGGAAGCCACACATGTTTCCATGGAGGCTGCTCCTCTCTCTCCTCTGAGTGCAGGTGTTATAACGTCTTGAGCTTTTCCATCCTGTCATATTCTGCGGTACGTGTGCGATCGTGTTGCCACAGTCGTACTGACGTTGGCCACAGTGTGATGTGCGGTCGACGCTTCATCCAGATGTTTGCACACGGCACACGTGTGTTTGCCTGTGGTTTGACCCGCAGTGTGAAGCTCACAATGTAATAAGGCCGTTTCTGTAAAACTCATAAAGACGCAGGCGGAGACGACGCCCGTCGGCACGGTGACAGAGCTGACAGGAGAGATAAAGGAAACTGGTGATGAGCAAACAGCAGTGTAGGCGACTAACACACACACACACACACACACACACACACAGCAGGCAAATGTGTGTGTGTGGATAAGATCTATGGCTAAACTCATTTCCCACAGTCCACTCAATAACTCCGGTCTGCAGGTTACAGCCACCACAGGAAATCAATGTGACGGCCACAGTGTGTGTGTGTGTGTGTGTGTGTGTGTGCCCTTCAGTAAAACACACACAGCTTCAATTTTCTACTTAGTTCTAACAGTTGAGGCTGAATTAGCTGAAGGAGTCTGGTGTTAGCAGCACGTCGTTGCTAGCTGTGCCGCTAACCAACTGATCAAACACTAAAGAAAAGACTAAAGTACGGTGGCCCTGAGGGCTCAACACTGCAACTCAAGAAAACATGTGCTGGAAAAAATGATGAAAAGTTTTTTTGCTAAGCTGCAGTGGATTGACCTCTCAGGGCCACCGTACCTCAGAGTGTCTGTCCCAAGGAAACTTTAACTGAGACTTTAAATAACAGAAAACTGTTGCATCATCAGCTGTGAAGAGCGGATAAGTGGATCAGCCAAAAATAATGTGTGTGTGTGTGTGTGTGTGTGTGTGTGTGTGTGTGTGTGTGTGTGCGTGTGTGTGTGTGTGTGTGTGTGTGTGCAGTCAAAGCTCTCTCTGTCACTCACTCTGATGGTTCTGAGCTTCTGTCTCTATCTACATGGTCCAACAAACTGTCAGAGCCTGTTGCTATGCAGGAGCCAAAAAACACACAACGGGGGGGAAGTGTGTGTGTGTGTGTGTGTGTGTGTGTGTGTGTGTGTGAGTGTGTGTGTGTGTGAGTGTGTGTGTGTGTGTGAGTGTGTGTCAGCTGCCCCTATTATTACAGGGAGGGGGAAGAAAATTGCTGCTTCAAAGTGATAAGTACAGCTCTGTGTGTGTGTCTGTGTCCTGCTGGAGACACTTCAGGCTTTGACAGAGATGGAGGGAGACGGGGGGGAGACGGGGGGGGGGGGGTCAGCTGAAGGAATGATGGAAGAAAGGAAGGAAAACAGAAGGAAAGAAAGAAAGAAAGAGGGACAGAGAGAGAGAGAGAGAGAGGGGGGAGCAGAGATGATGACAAACACCAATATGCACCAACATCTAATGACGCTTGAAACCTGGACTCACATCATGAACACACACACAGAGGTAATCAGCACACACACACACACACACACACACAGAGGTAATCTAATAAAGATCAGCACACACACAACACACACACACACACACACACACACAGCAGTTCTAGGATAAATGCCAGTGTTACATGTGACATTAACTCCCATTCTCTCTCTCTCACACACACACACACACACAGTGACCTGTTTATCCATCAAAAGACAAAACCAGTGAGCTGACCTTCATGTTGGAGCAACTCCTGCTGAGGAGGAGGAGAGGAGGAGGAGGAGGAGAGGAGGAGAGGGAGGGAGGAGGAGAGGAGGAGAGGAGGAGGATGGAGTGGCAGAAAAATGTAAAAAGGTGGAAACATAAAACAGAGAAACAACAAGAAGAGAAAAGACGAGTGCAGATACAGAAGCTGGAGAGAAGGAGGACAGACATGATGAAGATGAAGATGAAGATGAAGATGATGGTGGTGATGATGCGAGCGGCGTGTACCTCTTGGAGCGCCGCAGCATGCTTCTCTCAGGCAGCGAGAAATTGGAGAGCACGGTCCAGAAGGAGTCAGACATGCTAACGGCGCGAACACAGGCGCTGCAGCATCGCTGGGACACGAGCGGCTCAGCGTCCACACACACACACACACACACACACGGAGAACAGACGCCGGCTTCCACCTGTCACACACACACTCACCAGCTACAGCCGTGTGTGTGTGAGCTAATCCCTCCTCCCTGCCTCTCGCTCTCTGCTCAGCAGGTCCTCCCTCCCTCCCTCCCTCCCTCCCTCTCTGATGCGCTCTTCTTCTTCTGTGGTTCTGAGTGCAGCTCTCACTGACTTCAGCTCATCGACTCACAGATGTTTATCTCCAGACGCCTGAATCACACCATCGATTTATCTCCCTCCAGCCGCTCTTCCACCACATCATCCCTCCATCCTCCAGCGCAGACGAGGAACAACATGAAGCTCTTCAACAGACCTCTGCTCACGCTGTGGTCATCCAATCACTGATGATGTCACAGGAAACTAAGGAAGCTCCTCCCACATTTCAAACTTGAACACTGTGGCGTCTGATGCAGCTCCACATGTTTGTGAGGAGCTGCTCACAGCCACAGATCAGAAGGAGCAGAGCGACGTGTGTCGACAGAGAGGAGGAGGAGAAGAATGAGGCCGTGACTCACAGGACACGTTCGCCTCACTGCTGTTGCATAGTAACAACATCACACCTCCACCCGTCTGCTCCAGGCCATTCATCACAACAACAACAACAACAAACTGCATCTAAGAATCAGACGCCACCACGTGTTGATTTATTGATCCTTGATCAGTTAAAAACTGATCGTGTGTTCTCTGAGTTATCGAATCTCAACGCACGCAGGAGGATGTGTGCTTTAGACGACTCTCGTGTCGTCAAACAAACACAACGTCATGGAGACGCGACGACGCCAGGTTGGTGCTGCCGCGGCAACAGCTGCTGCATCTGCGATGTTTCCTCCTCCTGCTGTCGCGACCGATATCAACCAGAGAAGAAGAGGTTTTAACACAGATGGTCAAAGCAGCAGCTTCTTCCGCCTCGTTAGCATCGATGCTAATCAACACCTCTCAAACAAACCTTTATTTACAATCGTCAACAGTCAGTGGACGTTCAGGGGCGTTTCCACACAGACAGGGGGAGAGCGGGGCTGCTGTGCCGAATACTCTCCGTCACTGATGGGTTTTTGAACCGCTGACAGAAAAATCTGAAGAAGGTCGTCGGCCATTTTGACAGACCTCTGTCCAGCTGGTGGCGAGTGCGCATATTAATGAGCTATAGTCTGATGTGTGAGCTGTCGCCCGGCGGCTGAGTGTCCCGCTGTCTCTGTCATGTTCCTGTCTTTCAGGTGAAGTGAATTTTCCAAACCAACAGAGAAGAGCTGATCCTGTGTCTCTGAGTTCAGGACGGAAGAGTCGCTGTGACCTCTGACCTCACAGACGCACAGTTTACAGCTTCAGTAAAGCTGAACGAATGGAAGCTAAAGGCTGCGTTCAACATGGCTTCAGGTAAAACCACAGGTAAAATCAGATGACGACGCCCCCGTCAGTCAAAATGACAGACAGTGAAAAAGTCTAGCGCCCCCTCTGGCTGGAATCAAACCACAGGTGGAGCACAGTGGATATCACGACGTCACGACGACAGATTGGAGCAGATAGTCGATTATTGACCAGTAACAAAGACAGACTGTGAGTGGAGCTCAGGAACAGCACCACATGTAAAACACACCCAGGTGAGTCAGTGTCAGAGCCAACATGGCTGCCGCCGGCTGGGACAGAGAGGAGCGGAGGAAACACCTCAGGCTGAGCGTTTACACATGAAGCTGAATCTATACACACACACTGCAGGGCACACATCAGGCGTGTGTGTGTGTGTGTGTGTGTTGCAGGTGTGTCTTACCTCCAGAGGAAGGGGTTCCCCGCTGGTGAACAGGGGCTGACAGAGGGCGGTCAGAGGAACAGAGGGAGGGAGAGGAGGAGGAGGAAGAGAGGGTGATGATGGGGGGCTGAACGACGGAGGGATGAAAAGAAGTGGGGGACAGCAGGTGCTGGAGGAGGCTGCTGTTGCCATGGCAACGCAGCTGAGCCGGCGACCAGATTCTGCCAACAGAGGGAGGGAGGGGAGGGAAGGGGAGGGGGAGAGAAGAGAGGATGAAGAGAGGAGGAGGAAGAAGAGAGGAGGGTGAGGATGTGGATGAGTTGTGTGTGTGTGAGTGTGTGTGTGTGTGTGTGTGTGTGAGTGTGAGTGTGTGTGTGATGAGATGTGTGGTGACATCGTCCATATGTTCCGTAAGTTTCCTCCTCTGTGCTGGAGTCAACACACACACACACACACACACACACACACACACACAGAGACACACACACACACACACAACAGAGACACACACACACACACACACAGACACACACACACACACACACACACACACACACACACACACACACAGAGACACACACACACACACACACACACACCTCGTCACAAGTTCATGAGCAGAAAATACTGAGATTAAACTTTGACCTTTGATCTAAAACCATAAAACCAGGGTCAGTGAGTCTGATGTGATGTGAACATGAACGTGTTTGTTGTCCTCCTCCTCTGAAGCTCAGATTTACAGACTTTTACTCCCCAGTGTCTGTCAGTACCCTGAACGCATCATGTGTCTATGTTTATAGACACACACATCTACATCATAGGAGAAGGACGTGTGTTTCATTTGCATTGTTCCTATGTGTATATTTGAGTGCAGCGGGGGCTGCTCCGTGACACGGCTGTGAGACCGACCACCTGTGAGAGCTTTGGGACGGAGGGGGGGCTCACGGCGGCACCCGCTGCTCACTGAGGACAGACAGCAGTGACACGTAAACCAGAAACAGAAACAACATCGGAAAAAGTCGCTAGACTAGAGACACTGCCGACCTGTCCACGCAAGTATCTGCCATCGACGGATTTACGTAATCGGCGCGTCGGCGGCGCGTCGTCCCTAAATTACATCACAAATACAACATTTCCTCACTCGTGTATTTTACTTTCACTTGAAGTCGACGCCGTCACAAACATGTTGTGATGAAGTTTAGATCCAGTGAGAAGGAAACAAACAAAGAAGAGAAGAAGAAGAACTACATCAAATCCATCTGCCACATCATGTGACCACCAGGTGACTGGCTAATGCTACCTGCTAAAATACTGAGAGCAGCTCAAACACTGTGTTTCCACTGGGGGGGGGGGCTTTTATTATCACTGAAGCAACTAAACAGGTGTTTGGGGCTGTAATTAATACCTGGGTGGTGACGGTGGTGCTGGGGGTGTGTGTGTGTGTGTGTGTGTGTGTGTGTGTGTGGGGGGGGGGGTTCTACATGTGACCTCAGAATAGAACTGAAACGACTTGAGCAAAGAAGGAAGTGAATTCATGATTCTGATCAGTGATTAATCATCAGTTAGTTATTGACTTATTAATAACACTGACGGTGTGTGTGTGTGTGTGTGTGTGTGTGTGTGTCATGAATGTATGTTAGTGACATGAGCTCATTC
>MU270014.1:1198634-1206134 GCA_021432705.1 Caranx ignobilis
CGTCTCTTCCTCTGCTGTGTGAAACAAGACCATCACATGTTCACACCTTCAATATGTTCCCTCAGAAAACAACAACGGCGTGTGCTATCTCTCTCTGTTACAGTATAAACAGTGTCTAAACAAACATCAGCACCTTCAGGACGACCTCTGACCCCCAGACCCCCCCCCGACCCCCCAGGATGTCAGCTGACCCTCGATGATGAACGAGAGAGTTAGAGCAGGAGGTGGCTCTGAGTGGACGAGCTCTATGTCTGGTGGTGTCTTAATGAAACTCCACTGCTGCTTAACGGCCTCTGAGTGGGGCCCCGGGGGGGTCGCTAAGGCTTTAACACAGGGTGGGGGTGTGTGTGTGTGTGTCAACAGTAACACACTTCACTATTAGAGCCTTATATTTCACCTGGGCTGCACACTGACACATTAACACAACTAATCTTCATTAGTGTGTGTGTGTGTGTGTGTGTGTCACTGGGGGGGGGGGGGGGGACATCCATATAACTCTCAGTGCACTAAAGGCACTAACAGCCAATTATTGTGTGTGTGATGAAGTAAGTGCACCAGTCATCATATGTGTGTGTGTGTTCCTGTCTGTGTGTGTGTGTGTGTGTGTGTGTGTTCAGAGGTGAAGGGAAACAACAACAGTGTAAATGTTGTAAACAGTTTGTTGTCCCTGTGATGTGATGTTTGTCCTGAGCAGGCACCCGTACTGTCTCAGAACTGACTCTGCTGCTCACACTCATCCTCACACACACACACTCATCCTCACACACACACACACTCTTCCTGTCACACTGCAGGACGTCTCTCCTGCAGCTGTGGGTCTACGAGTTGGACACAGAAATCTACAATTATATCCAGGCAGCGCTCGACTCCACCGCCCACACACCCTGCTAATTAGTTCCAACATCACACACACACACACACACACGGCTGAAAGGAGTTAATCTGGCCTCATCAGCTGGGCCGACGCTTCCTTCCTCCAGCGAGATGCTAACGTTGCTATCAGCGCCAGCAGAGACAACAAGCTAATCCTAATTGGAATTTACACATTCAAATGAAAAGTGCGACGCCTCAGTGGAGGGGCTTTATCTGCTGATAACACAGACAGGGAGGGGTGTGTGTGTGTGTGTGTGTGTGTGTGTGTGTGTGTGTTGTGTGTGTGTGTGTGTGTGTGTGTGTGTGTGTGTGTGTGTGATTGGCAGGTGGATTGGAGACGAGCCTCTCTACAACAATTAATACAAAGCTCTGTCTGGTGTCTGTTTCAACACGCTGAGCTGAACTGATCCACATGGGACTGTGTGTGTGTGTGTGTGTGTGTGTGTGTGTGTGTGTGTGTGTGTGTGTCCCTTGGAAATACACACTATTATCACCAAAATCCATTCCTGCTCTTTTCAGAGGTATCAATAAACCTCCTGATTGGCTGCACAACAACACAACAGGAAGTGCTGCTGTAACCAATGAGCCGAGCCCCTGGGGTTCACATGACCTTTGACCTTTCTCTGTGGGCAGTGACGATGTGGAAACACGACCGAGGACCCAGTCGAACGTGATTTACAGATCAGGTTGGCGCCGGTGTTTCAAAATAAAAGTCTCTGTACAGCTGGAGTCCTTGTTGTGTTTCTCATTCTTTATCTGCTGAGGATCAACCCGACCATGAAGCAGACTGCTGTCGCCGTCAGAGGACGAACCGCCGCTGCCCTGAGACAGAGCCGGAGCGTCGCAGCAGGAGGTGATGATGTGGATTTCATCAAAATGAAAATGAGTGGCTGAAGCGAGCGGCTCTGCCCGAGGCGCCTGCTCCAGCTCTGAGCTCTGATGCACTGGTTTTGTGGAAAGTGGTTCGGAGAGGGGGGGCGGCGAGGTGTGTGTGTGTGTGTGTGTGTGTGTGTGTGTGTGTGTGAGTGTGTGACCCAGATTCACACGCTGACAGCAGCAGCAGCAGACGTCAGGGTGTGTGTTCACAGACAGAGACGTCTATGATCATCCCTTTGTCTCTCTCCCTCTCTCTCCACCCCTGAGGAGCCGGGCCTCCCTCCTTCACTCACCTCTCTGCTGCCTCTCTCCCCCCATCACCCCCCTCTCCCCCCATTGGCCCCCTCTCTACCCATCACCCCCCTCTCTACCCATCAGCCCCCTCTCTACCCATCAGCCCCCTTTCTACCCATCAGCCCCCTCTCTACCCATCAGCCCCCTTTCTACCCATCAGCCCCCGCTCTCCCCCCATCACCCCGCTCTCCCCCATCGGCCCCCTCTCTACCCATCAGCCCCCTCTCTACCATCGGCCCCCTCTCCACCCATCGGCCCCCTCTCTACCCATCATGCCTCTGGGCCTCCACAGTCAGGGCTCAGCGCTGTAGAAGCTGGTGTTTGGTCATCAATCAACCAATCAATTAATCAATCAATCGATCAAAGGTCCGTGTCCACCTGCTGAGCCTCTGAGAGTTGGTGTAAAGGTGGAGATGTGTGAACATGTGGCAACTGATCACAGACTTTACAAATATAATGTTCTGATTTTCAGCAGAGAATAAAAACATGACGACGACGTGGAGCGACAGAGCGGAGGAGGAGGAGGAGGAGGAGGAGGAGGAGGAGGAGGAGACGAAAGACTTCCTGTAACGGGATCAAATCACAGGAGCAGGAGGAGAAGGAGAAGAAGAAGAAGAGGAGGAATAATTAGGAGGTGAGAGAGCGAGAGACAGAGGAGTTTGATTGACAGTTAAGGAGGGAGACGTTTCCCTGGAGGCAGAGCAGTGACATGTGATCTGCCTTTCATTGCCCCCCCCCCAACTCATCCTCATTGTCAGAGCCGGCGGCGGCGGCCAGGGGCTCAGTGACGGGTGGGTACCTCGAAAATTACAGATAGGAGGATAGAGGGGGTGAAAGCAGAGGGAGCGGAGGTTGGAGGCGGAGCCAAAGATGGCCGCCACCCCAGGGAGCCGGCGCTCCACCGAGGAGGACGACGCTAATTATCACAAAACGCTCCGGATTCTGTTCCGTCACATGTGGGAGCAGAAAAAAATCCAATTACCACGCTGCTGCTGCTGCTGCGGAGCGACAGGAGCCCAGATGCATGATGGGAGTTTTGGTTTCCATCTCTGCTCGTGAGGGCGACCGGCTCGTCGTAGCGTAGCGTCACAGTGCGAGCGTGGAAACAAGGATCATCTCAGCGGAGCTGTCGCGTGACGCTCACGACCTGTCAGAGTTACATCAGTGTTTATGAGACGTCATGTGACTTGGACCTTTGTTTCCTGACACACGCTGCAGCTGGTTCTGGTTCTGGCTCTGGTTCTGTTCCTGGCTCTGGTTCTGGTTCTGGCTCTGGTTCTGGTTCTGGCTCTGGTTCTGGTTCTGGTTCTGGCTCTGGCTCTGGTTCTGGTTCTGGCTCTGGCTCTGGTTCTGGCTCTGGTTCTGGTTCTGGTTCTGGTTCTGGCTCTGGCTCTGGTTCTGGTTCTGGCTCTGGTTCTGGTTCTGGCTCTGGTTCTGGTTCTGGTTCTGGCTCTGGTTCTGGTTCTGGTTCTGGCTCTGGTGTGTTTTGGGTCCATGACGATGCAACATCAGTCAGAACACCTTCAAAATAAAAGACCCTACAGTTCATTTAAATATCATGTATAAAGCTACAACAACACAGCAGCTGCCGTGATGCGTTCAAGGACCCTCCCTGCTGCACGTTCCTCACAGCGTGAAGCTGCTTCTGTTCATTTAAAGACGACGAGGTGCGGCTCACGTCACGTCACATCTGCTTCACGGTTAATACGAGTGAAGAGTTCGCTGACACTGGCTCCAGCTGTGATGAGACAGTGAACGCATCACGCTGAGAGCAAACAGGAAACAGCTGCAGACGTCAGGAGGTGAATACTTCAGGTGTGAAGGGTCGACGTGGATATTTTAGTTTTCTGTCTGTGTCAAATAAATATGAAGCTGTTTGTTGTTGCTGAGCATAAAGAGCAACAAAGAAGACCCAGTCAGGCTGTGTGTGTGTGTGTGTGTGTGTGTGTGTGTGTGTGTGTGTGTGTGTGTGTGGAGGACAGGGTGGTGTCTAGACATTCAATTTCACACTCTTTGAAGTTTGCTGCCCGTCGGCCAAATGCAGCCGTGTGGATGAACTCGAACATGAAGAGACAACAAGAGGGAAGGACAGGAGGGAGGGAGGGATGGAGGGGGAGGGGCACAGTTTCCTTTTCTCTCACTTCTCTTTTTGAATTTTATGAGCAAAGTGTTTTATTTCATCTCCCATGTGACACAGCAGGGAGCCGACGGCAGCGGATACTGTGAGAGTGTGTGTGTGTGTGAGTGTGTGAGTGTGTGAGAGTGTGTGAGAGTGTGTGTGTGTGTGTGTGACTGTGTGACTGTGTGAGTGTGTGTTCACCTTTATGTTTCAGTTGTTATAACCAGGTCGACTTAGTTTAGACTTGGAGTTAATCACTGACATTTAAGACCAGATGATCACATGACACATGACAATAACGACGATGATGACGATGATGACGATGATGACGACGACGATGATGATGATGATGATGATGATGATGTGAGCTCAGTTTGAAGTGAAGCTGCCACTAAACACAATGTGAAAGTTGTATTTGTCACATGCAGGAAACAAACCGTGACATTGATCAAGGCTCAGGTTCAATGATTGATTGATATTGATTGATTATTATGAATTATTAGGTTGCTCTCAGCTGTTTGGAGAATAAAGTAAATATGTTGGGTGGGTTAACGTCTCCAAACCTGGACCGTCTCACTCACTGTCCAATCAGCTTTGAGCATGACAGTGACCTCTGACCTCTGACCTCACCGGACCAGACAGAGAGGATTCATACACTGAATCTGTCCAGGTTAAAAGGACACTGATCCCTGATCAATCATGTGTGGAACTGATCAAACAAGTATCGACTCTCACAGCGAGTCAACGTGAAGCTCCGCCTCTCTGCTGTGAATCGTTTCTATGGTTACGGGTCACTCTCCCCCGACCTCTCTCTCTCCCTCTCTCTCTCTCTCTGTCTCTCTCAGTACTGTTCAGGGGATGAGCTCATACGATTCTCTAAGTGGTCGCCGTGGCTACCGGGATGACCTCAGAGCTGGGCTCTAATTGGCCGACCCTCCGGTCCCTGCTGGCGGGAGACGAGCGATTCAAACAAAAGCAAGAGAAGAAGAAGAACGAGGAGAAGAAGAGAGAGAGAGAAGCTGAGGAGCTGGTGGATGTGGGACGGAGAACAAACAACAGAACCTCTGTTCCTCCTCTCCTCCTCCTCCCTCTCCATCCATCCATCCATCCATCCCTCCTTTTCTCCAGAACAAACAACAAGAGCTGCAGCCAGCAGCCAAAGTCCAGCTAAGCTCTAAGCCCTGTTTGACCTGCTCTGGGCCTGAATGAGGCTGTTGACAGTTTCTGCTGGTTCACGGCAGCTAATCATTACTTTAATTAATCATTCAAAACATGTTGAAGCCAGAGAAACACCACAATCCTCTGCTTTAACATCTGACTGACAGTCGCACACATAAACACACAGCTCTGCCTCAGCTACAAGCTCCGAGTCGTTTGTTCTCAGCTCTTTTCTTTTGGCTGAAATGTTCATGTGCAGATGAAACCGTGGAGCTGAAGGAGCGTCGGACCGTCAGGCAGCGAGAGCAAGACAGGTACAGGTGAACGAGGGAGGTGACGGAAGGCAACACAACACTACGTACAACACTACGTAACAAAGTAACGTAACTCAAGATGTAACAACGCAGTGTGTTACAGCACCGTGTGACTTACTGCAATTTAGAGTGAGGTAACACAACGTGAGGTAAAGTAGCGTGAGGTAACGTGAGGTAACGTGAGGTAACGTGAGGTAATGAGAGGTAACGTGAGGTAACGAGAGGTAACGTGAGGTAACGAGAGGTAACGAGGTAACGTGAGGTAGCATGAGGTAACGAGGTAACGTGAGGTAACGTGAGGTAACGTGAGGTAACGAGAGGTAACGAGAGGTAACGTGAGGTAACGTGAGGTAGCGTGAGGTAACGTGAGGTAACGTGAGGTAACGTGAGGTAGCGTGAGGTAACGTGAGGTAACGTGAGGTAACGTGAGGTAGCGTGAGGTAACGTGAGGTAACGTGAGGTAACGTGAGGTAACGAGGTAACGTGAGGTAGCGTGAGGTAACGTGAGGTAACGTGAGGTAAGGTCACCATCGCACTAAGGTCAAGTGCAACATGCAGTTTACCTCACCCAAAGGTAAAATGAGTGTCAACACTGTTCTGCATGGTCTGCACCATGAAAGTGTTGTGTTGCCATGGAGACGGCATGGACAACAGCTGCTATTCTCAGAACGTAAAGAGACACGATGGTTTAGGTCTGGACAGGGCTGAAGACTCAGTGTCCTGCTCTGTCTGTCCAAGTCAGGTCAACTGTCAGAGGACGAGGACGAGGAGGAGGAGCCTGGATGTTAACGCCGCAAACTTCTACCCAGTCTCATTTACTGGCTGCCTTTGCACACACACACACACACACACACGGACAATAGGCCTCTGTGTGGTTCTCTAGCTCCGCCCACTCCAGAGAAGACAGATGTGTCCGACTGTGTCAATGAGAAACTTCCAGATGTTTCCAGCTGCACAATCATTCATGTTGATCGCTCACAAACCACCCCACCCTACACACACACACACACACACACACACACACACACCCTCCACCTGGGGGACGAGGCCAGGGTGCATCTGCTGAGCTGATGCAATGCACCATGGGTAATTAATAAGCAGATTTGCAGAGCATTCCTAAGCAGAGAGGTTACAGAGACAGAAACTGTCCCATGGAAACGATCATTACTATGATCATTATGATTAATATTAGCTCAGCATTATTATTATTCAGGTTCTGGGGCCCTGCATCACCTCACAACCCGCACGTCCTCAGTGCTTAAAAAGGAAAACACAACATCAGGAGTTCAGATCAAAAGGTCGACCGTTCAAACTTTTATTGTGACATTTGATCTATGTTTTATTTTGAAAGCTCCTTCTGATCTGCTGCTTGAATATTGATTATAGATATTTATGATGTGAAAGCTTCAGCCTCCGTCTGGAGTCAAACCTCTGACGTGTATCAGCTCCGATCAATCAGACGAGGTTCCTGAACAAAGGAGAACCCTGCTGCCTGTCCTCCTCCTCCTCCTCCTCCTCCTCCTCCTCCTCCTCCTCCTCTCTCAGCACTGAGGTTATTGTGGGTGAGGACAATAAGTCAAACAGAACCCCCCGCCCCCCCCCGTCTCCCCCCTCTCATCTCTCTGTGTTAAAGTTTGACACCAGGGCGGCGGCGGGCTCACCCCCCTGCGCTCCTCGCTTTCATCATGCCGAGAGATGTCTGCCTGCAGGACAACAGATGAAAGGAGGAGGAGGAGGAGGAGGAGGAGGAGGAGGAGGAGGAGGAAGGTTGTGGAACCATGCAGGCTGGGGGGGTCCGACTGAGACTCAGGGTGAAGGCTGTAATGTTAATGTGAAGGTTTCTCTTCCTATCAGTGAATTATTGAT
>MU270014.1:1211134-1213634 GCA_021432705.1 Caranx ignobilis
ACACACACACCCCTGAGAGAGAGAGAGAGGCAAGTGATGCTGGGAAAGAGGTTATCTGAGGCCGACTGCTGAACCTGACTCAACCACACCAGTCTCTCTCTCTCTCTCTCTATCGGGGGGATGGGGCAGGGTGGGGTGGGGGGGTTGGTGCTGACTCAACAACACTGAGGCTCCATGAGACTGGGACGATGATACACAAAGAACATACCACAGTTATCACCATGGAAACGTTAAAGCTCTGCATCAGATTCACGTTGTGACGACACATTGGCTCGTGTGACGCTGAGGTGGTGAGATGACGTCACAGTTGGTGTTCAAGTGTGTGTGTGTGTGTGTGTGTGTGTGTTCTGCTGTGGTGTCATTTACCATCCATCAGAAGGTAACTGGATCAGCCCGATCAGATGGTGTGTGTGTGTGTGTGTGTGTGTGTGTGTGTGTGTGTGAGAGAGTGTTAGAAGTAGAGGGCGAACGAGCGTAAAGAGTTAAACTGTGCGACTGAACAACGATGATACGCCAAGACACAAAAACCTGAGTGTGTGTGCGTGTGTGTGTGTGTTTCTGCCTACATTCCTTCCTTTGACCTTCAGTCACTCGTGTCAGACTCTCAGCCTGTGACCTCTGACCCCTGTGAGCTGCAGAGGAATCCTGAGCTGGGCTTGTGTGTCTTACCTGGAGTCCTCTGCGCCTCAGGATGCTGGAGTCGTCCATGACTCCGTCAGCTCGCTCCCTCTCTCTGTCTCTCTCTCTCCCTCTCTCTCTCTCTGTTTGTTTTGGTTTTGTTGTCGAAGCTACAAAAGTTCAGGCCTTTCCAGAAAAGTCTGAGCACGAGGAGGAAGTTACATCACAGTTACATCACTTCCTCCTTCCTCTGTCCATCAGCTGAGACCAGACGTGAACATTCCTCAAGACAAACCAAAGTTCCTTCAGGGTTAATCAGACGGCGCCGACTGGTCTGACACGCTCAGAGTCAAAGGAGGAGAAGAAGAAGAGTTAAAGCAGAGGATGAGGAGCCGACCTCCTCCTCCTGTTTTCTCCTCCTCTATCTCTTTGTTTGTCCCGGCTCACTGAAGGTGGAGACGTGGTTCCTGAGCTCGGCCTCCGATGGCGGCGCCTCGTCCATTCATCCGTTCAGCGCTGGACACACCCCTCCTCCTTCACCGCCTCCCTCCCTCCCTCTCTCTCTCTCTCAGAGGACGAGTGCGCTCTGTCGCTCGGCTCTTATCTGTTTCCTCCACCCTTAAGGCACTAGTCCAGAGCAGACTCTGCCCTCTCCATTATTCAGCAGCGGCTCGCAGCAGAAATTAATGACGGCTATGGAGCCTCCGGGGATGGAGGGATGGAGGGATGGAGGGATGGAGGGATGGAGGGAGGAGCAGAGAGCATGAATGAAGAGGACGCCTCCGGCTTCATTAGAGTCGAGCTGTGACCGGGTCCTGAAGTGAAGTGTGTGTGTGTTGTTGTCAACAGAGTTCAGGAGGAGAACTTTCCCAAGAAGAAGAAGGAGGAGGAGGAGAGAAGGAAGAAGGAGAGGAGGAGGAAGAGGAGGAGAATCCAGAGCACAATGCGAGTCAGCGCCCACGCTCACGGCCCGACACACTGAGCCCACTCCCAACAACGGGCTGTTTGTTTGTCAGCAGCAGCAGCGGCGGCTCCACCGCCGGGCCGGGAGGCACCGCACTTCCGTCGCCATGCCAACGGGCCGGGCCTAGATTCCATGTGGTTTCGAGGACACACACACACACACGCTCGTCATCTCCTCATCATCTGGTTGGCCGCCCTCTCCTCCGGCATCTCTCAGGTTCAGGAGCTGTTTATCCAAAAAGGCTGCAGAGGGGGAGGAGGAGGAGGAGGAGGAGGAACGAGGGAGGACGGAGGAGTGGAGACGCCGTTTTCCTCCCTCTGAGAGACGAGCAGATCCTTTCCTTCCTCTTCTCTTTCTCCGTCTCGTCTGTTGTTGCTCTCTCTCTCTCTCTCTGATGTGTTCGTGTGCTCACATGCTCCGACTCCTCCTCTATCATCACTCGCTCTCCCTCTCTCTCTCTCTCTCTCTCTCTCTCTATGCAGAGCTGACCAATCAGGCGCGAGCAACAGACAGAGACTCTGCTCTCCATGAATGGAGGGAGACACAGAGCTCCGCCCCCTCCCTCCCTCCCTCCGCTTTCACTCCCCCGCACTGTGTGTGTCCGTCGCCTCAGCCTCGCTCATGCTAATCAAAACAAGAGGGTACACACACACACACACACACACACACACACACACACACACACAGCAGTGTGTGCTTCCAGGTTCATTGTGGCGTTTGGATGAATTAATCATGAGAGCGATGATCAGACGCTTCAGCTGATTATTTATTGAAAACCATGAATTCACACACACTTTTTAAAACACACACACACACACACACACACACACACACACACACACACACACACACACACACACACCCCGGCTGCAGGGATGGACAAAAGTAAGTGGACGTGTGACCACTGCATCTGAAAAG
>MU270014.1:1218634-1221134 GCA_021432705.1 Caranx ignobilis
GGAAGTGTGTGTGTGTGTGTGTGTGTGTGTGTGTGTGTGTGTGTGTGTGTGTGTGTGTGTGTCCATATATGCTCCAACACAGAGTTCAAACTCAGTTCAAAATCTTGCTGGCAACAGATTTAGCTCTGGTCAATGCAAGTCTTGTGTTTATTTTGTATTGTGTGTGTGTGTGTGTGTGTGTGTGTGCGTGTGTGTGTGTGTTGTGTGTCCAGCCAGGTCACATTGAGACTTCTCAGTGGCAACAACAAACAATGCAGCCTGTCTAACAGTGAGACACAGACTGTTCTGTCCTCTTTCCTTCCTCTGCACAAACACTGAGCTTTATTTTGAAGGCAGCGGCAAAAACATGAGGGGGGGGGGGGGGAGAGAGAGAGGGAGACAGAGAGAGAGAGAGAGAGAGAGAGAGAGAGAGAGAGAGAGAGAGAGGGAGACAGAGAGAGACAGAGAGAGAGAGAGAGAGAGTGTACTTACAGCGTACTTACAGTGTGTACTCACAGTGTACTTACAGTGTGTACTCACAGTGTACTCACAGTGTGTACTCACAGTGTACTTACAGTGTGTACTTACAGTGTGTACTTACAGTGTATTCACAGTGTGTACTCACAGTGTACTCACAGTGTACTCACAGTGTGTACTCACAGTGTACTTACAGTGTGTACTCACAGTGTGTACTCACAGTGTGTACTCACAGTGTACTTACAGTGTTTCACAGTGTGTATTCACAGTGTGTACTCACAGTGTGTACTCACAGTGTACTTACAGTGTATTCACAGTGTGTATTCACAGTGTGTACTTACAGTGTATTCACAGTGTGTACTTACAGTGTGTACTCACAGTGTGTACTCACAGTGTGTACTCACAGTGTGTACTCACAGTGTGTACTCACAGTGTGTACTCAGTGTGTTTCTACAGGGTTCAGTCCAGTCATTTTTACACAGACTGTCTTTACAGTGTACTTACAGTGTGTCTTTACAGTGTGAGGACGAACGGGAACATTTGAGAAACTGGTTTTAATTGGCTGCTGGCACTGGGACCGCCCACAAGTGCAGGATGAGTCGACAAATGTCAGTGTTGATGTAAAAATACTCAGATGCTAATTTGTGACCTGGTTTGGTTTGTATGGACATGTGGTTACAGGACAGAAGACGACCACCGACGAGCACAGACCACTGACGGGCACAGACCACTGACGGGCACAGACCACTGACGGGCACAGACCTCCTCAGGGTTCAGCTGAACTCTCTTCACGTCAGAGTCTTTTCTGCCTCGTGAGAAACACGACGACTGATTTTCATTCTCCTCTGTGTCTCAGCTCAGTGAGTCTCTCACCTGGTGTTACCTGAGCGTGACCTCCACTTCTGGGAACAGAGAGAGAGAGTACTGCAACGTCCCAGGAGGCAGTAAACACAACACACACACACACACACACACACACACACACACAAATAAACTGAAACTGTGAGATAATCTGACATTTAGTGTGTTTTGCTCTTTTGTGAGTCTCTGTTGTGAACCTCAGCAGCAGACTGTGTGTGTACTTCACTGTGTGTGTACTTCACTGTGTGTGTACTTCACTGTGTGTGTACTTCACTGTGTGTGTGCTTCACTGTGTGTGTACTTCACTGTGTGTACTTCACTGTGTGTGTACTTCACTGTGTGTGTACTTCACTGTGTGTGTACTTCACTGTGTGTACTTCACTGTGGTGTGCTTCACTGTGTGTACTTCACTGTGTGTGTACTTCACTGTGTGTGTACTTCACTGTGTGTGTACTTCACTGTGTGTATACTTCACTGTGTGTACTTCACTGTGTGTGGGAGATAACGGCGCCGGACAATATGTAAACACACAGACACCAAGAGCAAACGCAGACACACACGTCTATATGGAAGGACGATTTTCTGTTTAGCTCACGGACACAAAGGAGGAGACGAGGAGGAGACGAGGAGGAGACGAGGAGGAGAGAGACGAGAAATAACACAGATAGAAAGACGCAAAGGGAGAGGGAGGGGGAGAGGGGAGGGGGGAGATGGAAAGACAATTCAATTTCCTCTCCGTCATCAGAGATGGGCGATACGGTCCAAACTGATTACCTCATCTGGAGCAGAACAGGCCAGGGTTTGAGTGTCTGTATGTTGATGTGATTGAGGAGCAGGAAGCTGCTCCAGGATCCGACCTGAAGGTCCGGCCTCCTGCTGCATCTGCACTAACATCACTGTGAATCAATAACAGATCGAGTATCTGCAACATGAGGCCAGAGAGAGGCAGCATCGCCCTGGAGCTCCTGCTGCTTCCTGGCTGCTTCTCATATACATCACACATCAAAGTATATATTTTAGGCTTTTTCGCCTTTACAGTATGAGAGAGACAGGAAGTGGGGAGGCGCAGACAGGGGGAATGACACGCAGCAAAGGGTCGGACCGGTGCCGACTGCAGCGAGGACTGAAGCCTCTGCATGTGGGGCGCCTGCTCTACCCACGACGACACACGGCGCCCACACAA
>MU270014.1:1226134-1248634 GCA_021432705.1 Caranx ignobilis
CTGAATTGGGACAAAGCTAAGGTGTGTTTTATTCTGCGTGCGGTGCGTCACAGGTGTGACTCTTCACGCCGGTTGATAATGAGCTGTTGATATGGATTTCACCATGAGAGCAGCCGACGACGCCTTTGACTGCAGCACTTCCTGCGAACAGACCTCTGCTACTTTCACTCATTTAAATTCACAGCAGTCGACTTCAAAAAAGGGAAAAGGGCAGAGTAAAAAAAAAAGAGTCTTGATTTCCACTTGAAACGAGTTCCTTCTGAGAGAAAACCAACAGAGAGAAAGTCTGAAAATAAAACCTCTCTTTATGTCGACTAATTATTTCAGAGGAGCGAGTCGCCTGCAGCCTCCGAGGAGCTGAGCATCATGGTGTACGCTGCTGTGTTCCCACCGAGCACTGATCACACACACACTGACACACACACTGACACTGACACACACACACACACACACACTGACACACACACTGACACACACAGACACTTACTTCAGTTACCATGGCCTGTCCCTAATTGCTGTCAGTCACCATGACTCTCTCTGCAGGAGGTGACTTTGTGTGTGTGTTGTGTGTGTGTGTGTGTTGGCAGGTAATTAACACAACATAGTCAAAAAAATCCAGTGGAGGTGTAACTGTGTGTGTGTTTGTGTGTGTGGACGACTGTCACGTGCAGGAGGGAGGTGATTAGACAAATATAAACCACGACTGGAAACCAAGCTTCTGACTGGTTCCCATTAAGCTGCGACGCACAGGAACATCTGCAGAGACGGAAACAAGGACTCAGGTTAATATTTTCATTAGCGTGCGCACACACACACACACACACACACACACAGGTTCACCCAGTATCTGCATTTCAGTGCTTGGCTGGAAGGCAGGAGGTGAAACCCAGCGCGATGATGAAAACAGGGAAACGATGGAGAGATTGAACAAACGTGGTGAACAAGAGAAGGCAGGAGAGTTAATGAAGGAGCTGGCTGGCTAGCAGGCTCAGAGAGGGTTGGAGGTAATTACAGGTTGAACCCACCTGCTCACTCTCACCTAATTAAAGCCCTGTCACTGCGAGGAGAAACTGTAAAGGTTGCACTGATGACAGACGAGCAGAGGGCGCCGGCGGGGCTGCAGGGCCGACGGGACGCCGGCTGAATACTGCACAGGAAGACGAGCATTTGTTATGAAGCTGCGGCTGTGGAGCGTTAAGAGCTCTTATTCGTATCAGTATTATCATGCGGGACCAGCCGCACGCTTCTATTATTTATTAGCCCATATAAAGCTCATCATTAAGGAGCACATGAGAAGTGAGACCATGAAAGAGACAGTCCGCCTCTGTAGCTGCTTCAGCTCTGCAAGTTTCTGCAAGTGAAATTAATCTGCAGTAAAGAGCAGTGAACTTTTTACACGCGTGGTCACAGTGACTTTTTTCACTAACAAGCTCAGGACCAAACTTCAGGCTCGTTTCAGGAACTGGCTCATACAAAGATAAACTTCAAACACCAGCGAACACCACGCTGAAGGGAGCGATCGGCGGCGGCAGCCCCGGAGCATCACAGAGACGCTCGTCCAGCAGGAAGAGCGAGTGCACAGCCGCCTCACAGTGAGACCTGATGTCTGGAGAAGACACAGGTAGAGGGACGGCTGTGGACAACGTGTGGGAGCTGAAGACAGTGATGCAACATGGACGATGATCTCTGATGATCCTGGTTCTGACGAAGACGGATGACGTCCATCCAAACAACACACGCATGACAATGATGTCACTCTGACACGTTGGCGCCTGTTGATCAGTGGACGTCTTCGCCCTGTGAGAGAGGAGGCGCTTCACCTCCATCTCTGATTCATCCGCCTCCCATCTCTCGCCTCCTCTCGCCCTGGTGTGAGTTTTGTTATTACACTGTGGCTTGATTTATTTATTCTGTCCATCACAGCGTCGCTCCCTCGCTCCCTCGCTCTCCCCCGCCTCCTCCCTTCATCCATTCCTCCTTCTGCATAATGTTTTCCATCTCATCACTGGACGCTCCGCTGGAGTTGTCGAATCTCTTGTTTGCTGAGGTGTGAGACGGGAAGGTGAACCTGTAACCTCCCCCGCCTCCCCCACCTCCCCCCCAGCCCTTCACATCTGACAGAGAGACAAAAACAAAACAAACCCTGGCGCACGTCTACCCTTCAGTGTCAATGTGCCACGTCTCCTCTCACCAGAACAGACACCTGGGCTGGATACGTACGTTTCAGAAGCTCGGTGTGTTGAGTTCAGAGACGTCCACAAACACCGGACACAGACTCTGGAGCTCCTCAGGGAACCATCCTGGGCCTCATTACAAAGTCGAAGGCGAAGTCATGACTGAAATATGTGACTTTACCTTTTTGTTCCATCTGGTATTTACTGAATAACAACGTGTCGGCCTCACGTTGTTCTCACTGGTTCCTCTGGTTTCAATCGAACCTTCGAGGTCGTTTTTACACACTGTTTAATCACATGCTGGTGTTTTACTGTCCAGTTGGACTGTAGTGCATATGCGGCACGATGTCTAAAGATGTTCATCTATAATTGATTATACACAGAGATATTAATAGATGATATTAAAAGTTGGGTCACCACCTTGTGGTCGATGTGATCTCACACCCACTCATGTGCTTTAAGACTGACTCATCTGCTGCTGCCTGCTCATGTTCACATTCCTCTTCACACTCATCTCGGCTGCACAGAAATGTTGTCCGCTCTTTCAGATCTGGTTTTTAATCTGTGCTGTTTTAACTTCCTGTCTTGACGAGCTTGGACTTACCCTCCAGGGACAGATGCACTCAGAGGAGGCTCAGGATGAATTCCTGTTCATCTAAACTCATATTCAACATTTTGATGAAACGTTGTCACAGCTGCAGTTTTGGGTTTTGTGTAACGGTTGAAAAACACTCCCTGAGTTCACACTGACCGTTAACGTCTGACCAAAGTCACTGGTCCTTCTTGAAGCTCCTTCAAGGTGTTGCTGAGAGATGACGTCTACGAGAATGAGACCGACAAACGAGCCAGAAGAATAAAACATCTCTGGTCCTGCTGCTCACAGAGACATGAAGACAATGGGTCATTTCAACATGATGTCGACTGAACTTCTCCTCAAATACAACACAAGCCTCAGTGGTGGTTTCTAAGATGGCCGTCATCTGAAGTGAAGCCTCTCTTAACAACAAACAGTCTCCACTGAGTCTTTTTCTGCTGCGACGTCCAGGTTCAGACGAGGACACTGCAGCTGGGCTACTGTTCCCCTGCTGGCTCGGCACGGCTCAGCTCGGCTCGGCTCTGCACTCCCCTCCTCCTCCTCCTCCTCCTCCACCAGCACACGAAGTGACTCCTCTTAAGCTTAAGCCTCTTCCTCTCAACTTAAAGAGGATCAAAAAACGAAAGCAGAAAGAGGGAGAGAGGAAGGGAAACGAGACGACGGAGGAAAATCGACGGCAACAATACAGGGATGAAAAGAGAGTGAGAGAGAAGGAAAACGAGTGTAAAAGCCGGAGACGGCTGGGCTGCGACACGTTCCTGTATCAGGTGATTTGAAGTGTTGGTCCTTTGAGGATTAAACTAGAGAAGGAGAATGCAGGCAATGTGTCATCCATATGGGAGAAGTGGATGTGGCGCGCATGCTGTCTGCATTAATCTGAGCGTGAAGGACAGAGGAAGCTAAGCTGCGTTCACACTCCACACAGACGAGGCAGGGATGATCCGACTGTCTGCCTCCGTCTGACACCAGGTGATTTCATCGCAGAAGAAAAAGAAAAACCATTTTACTCTAAAATCACGTGAGCACACTTTGTTCACTCAAAGAGCTGAGCGGCAGAAAAGGTCGGCCAGTAACAGGATGGTTCAGGATGGTGCAGTCAGGAACAGACAAATAATACTGGATCAATATTAAATCAATAAATCAGGATGAGGAGTAACACCTGATCAGATCATCCCTCGGTCTCATCCTGACCTAAGATCCAGCTTCACCTACAGGCCCTGGGTTAAGACCAGCAGCTTTCAGATACAGCGTCACGTCATCAGCGAAGAAAGGTTTCACCTGGTGACAACAGCAGGAAGGAAGCTGGCTGCAGTTTTCAACGTCACCACTAGATGTCACTGAATCGAACGCTGGTCCTTTACACTGAATAAAGTTTTAGCAAAACATGTCTCAGAGTTTTAAATAAAGTTGTTTGGCTTCACTTCGACAGCAGAACGGAAAAACATTCAAAGAATAATCAGCAGGAGCTTTTCTGATGGATGTGATGCGTTTGTGTGTGTGTATGTGTGTGTGTGTGTGTGTGTGTGTGTGTGTGTGTCTGTGTGTGTGTGTGTGTGTGTGTGTGTGTGTGTGTGTGTGTGTGTGTGTGTGTGTGTGTGTCCTGCTGTCTCTCAGTAGGTGAAGTCAGAACAGAACACTTTCCTCCTTAAGCAATGAATCATGCTGACGACAAGGACGACTGACGGCCTGCAGCAAGATGGAGAGGGGTGTGTGTGTGTGTGTGTGTGTTTCACATTCTGTACTTGTTTTTCTACATGATGTCTGTCCTGCTTATTTCACATTCACCACACACACACACACACACACACACACCTTGTCCAACCTTCACCATGAGTCATCAGCTCAGAGCTCGTTACAGTTGAGCTGCTGCTGTTTCTTCTCACCAGGAGGAACCAGCAGCCATTTTACTGTCACACTGAACCCTGTGTGTTGTTCAACTGTCCACCTGCACCTCCACCTGCACCTCCAGCACCTCCACCTCCATCACTGTGGAGGAGGCGGGTTAAGGCCGCAGTAATTATTCATCATGTTCTCATGTATATTTAAGCGTCAGCTGCGTCAGCCTGTTCTCACACAGCAGCACGGAGGATGAGGTCACTGAGGCCACGGCCTGCACACACACACACACACACACACACACAAACACACACACACACACACACAGAACACACACACACACACAGAGCTTTGTTTCTCTGTCTGTTTGATGTGATGGGCGTCTTTAAACACGACACCAGAACAATAAAGAGGAAACGATGACAAATAAACAACAAGCAAACAAACACACACACCAGACAGGACCGCTTCAAAGGAACTACGGTGGCCTGAGTGGCCCAGTACACAAAAAACACAAAGACACAGTTTCCAGGGGACACAAAAAGTGACGCACCTGCTGGACTTGCTCTGCTTTGTGTTTCAGTGACAGGATGAACCTGCAGCGTGTTGGTGAAGCTATATGAACAGGTAACGAGCTGTTCCACCTGGACGTCTTCATCGCTGCCTTCTGCTCTGATCTTCATCTTCATGTTTGAACTGAGCACATGTGCACCTGGAGCTCTGCCTCATCATGACACCAACACCTGTGAGCCCTGTGTGACGGAGGATTAGTCTGAAGAATATGTCTGTCCCCATGCTGCGGGAATTAAACAGGAGAGTGGACGTTAATGGACGCAGAACGTCCTCCTCAGGGTGTGTGTGTGTGTTGTTAACACCTGTGTGTGTGTTATTAAGTGGAATGAATGGGTCTCATGGAGTGTGTGTGTGTGTGTGTGTGTGTGTGTGTGTGTGTGTGTGTGTGTGTGTGTGTGTGTGCGCTGGGAAAACATTTGTGGACGTCCAGATGGTGTTTACCTCTTGACTAATGGACGAGGGCCTGCTCTCTCTCTCTGACACACTTCTGTTTAAGTGTGTCTGTGTGTGTGTGTCTGTGTGTGTTTCTGTGTGTGTGTGTGTGTGTGTGTGTGTGTGTGCGTGCGTGTGCGTCCACCTGGACAGAATATGGACCAGAGTTCTTTCACTGAGCAGCTTCGTTCATTCAGCGACAGAAGAGCTGAGAGTTCACAGCAGCAGCACATTAGCATCTTATTAGCATTTGTTTTGGAGGGAAGAAGAAATGAAAGGCTGCGTGGGAGGAGGACGGGGGAGGAGGGGGGAGGAGGGGGGAGGGGGGAGGTCATTTAACCATCAACCATGAGGAGACAGAATCAGGAGAGTTTGAAACTAGTCTCAGGTAAATAAAACAAGCGCTCCCTCCCTGCCCCTCGCTCTGCTTATATTGATGCTGTGTGATCACATGACCAGATCATCAACACTTCCTGTCTCACTGTCTGCTCACTAAAGGAGAAGATGGATCATGACGCCCTGCACAGGTGCGCCTGACGCCCTGCACAGGTGCGCCTGACGCTCTGCACAGGTGCGCCTGATGAGGTGGCCACCAACCACACTATCAACCTGCTGCATAACCAGTTGGCAGGTCCGGCCCGGGGCTCAGGCAGTACAGGCTAATGCTAGGGGCGCCGACCGCCCAGAGGGGCGCCGCGCTGCCTGGTTGTCCAGATGGGGGCCTCTATGACTGATTGACTGATTCTACCCACCTCACCAGTCGCACACTCAACCCATTACTTTCAATGTATCATGCGCGCTCACAACCCACGTGACGCCGCAGCAACACACATTCGGTGCGACGTGCTGGATTTCAAAGTCCAGCTGCAAACAGTTACCTCGAGGTCCTGGTGGGAACAGGACCGTCACACTGTGCAGTGATTGTTCTGCCTGTTGCCTGGGTTTCACCATCAGCTGCTTTAACACTGTACATTTCACTGACACGATGATGTAACCGTCAGTGATCACATGTAAAATACCTGCATACAGAGGCGCCAGCTGACGTCTCTGCTCAGGCTCCAAACTGGCTCTGGCTCAGGTGCTCCTCTAAATCCTGATGTAAGTCCATCTACAGCACGAGGAGCAGAGAGACCTGACCCTGAGGAGGAGGAGGAGAGGAGGAGGAGAGGAGGAGGAGGGGGAGAGGAGGAGGAGGAGGAGGCTGCCAGGTAAAAGGGAACAGAAGCTCCTCCCTTCAGAAACACAATAACCTGAGGTCATTTTCTCCACTAGAAGAAACTCATCTTCATCTCGGACCAGGAGACAATATCCTGTCGGCTGCAGCCTTCGTCACGTCAGTCACTCAGAACGAGGCCAGAATAAACCACACACACACACATGCAGCGGTGTGTGTGAGCAGGCAGAGCGGTGATCAGCTTTAGACTCTCCTGCCCCCTGGTGGATGCTCTCAGCTGTGACATCACACTCTCACATCAGATTGATCCAGATCAGTGTTCAGTTCCTCCTGAGCTCGATCTGATCTCTAGCTTCATTGATTCTTATTGATTGAGTTTATTTCTTTAAAACAGACTAGTTGCCCTGGTTTTACAACATGTACGGTGGTTTGTACATGTTTGACCTTGACCTCTGAAGTCTGTGCCTCCTTTCATTAGCAGGTTGATGGTAAAGTCTCTGTTTGTGTGATTGAACCACTCAGGTGAATGTAAAGCCGCCTGTGTTTTTGTTGCTGAGCAGACGCATGGTTTCTTCTTACATTTCTCAGGACGAGGATCTGAGTGTTTTGGGAACCAGGATGTGATATGAAGAGATTAGAGACACTTTAAAACCTTCATCACCAACAGCAGCAGGATTCTTCATGAACTGGTGAAACCATGAGACGAAGCTCAGACCAGATCCAGTTCATCCAAACCTGCGACTGTGAGTCATCACAGAGGAGCATCACAGGAGCAGAGAGGTCGACTCACTGTGAGTCTCCTCTGTGACCAGCAGGGGCAGAGAGGAGCACACGCACACACACACACACACACACACACACACACACACACTGCAGCAGCATTCATCTACAGTGCAGTCATGTGGGGTCAGCAGCACTGCACTGTGCTGCATTGTGACCCATTATACTGTCCACACACCACACACACACACACACACACACACACACACACACACACTCTTATCAAAGACACACTGACTGTGCCCATCACACAGACAGACTGTCATTTCTGCTTCATCAGTGTTTCTATAGATGTTAGGCAGTGTGTGTGTGTGTGTGTGTGTGTGTGTGTGTGTGTGTGTGTGTGTGTGTAGCTGTAAAAGCCCCCCCCCCCCCCCAGTTTCAGTGCTCCAGTGTTTTCAGAGTCTTCTCAGTGATCAATAATGTAAACAGTCTTCAGATCTGAACCGAGGACGCCTCAGCACCGAGCGCACGTGGTGCCGGTTCGATTCCACACAAACAAACCAACAGAAGAGCAAACAGCAAACTTCAGGTGTGTGTGTGTGTGTGTGTGTGTGTGTGTGCACTGACCAGTCCGGTGAGTGATGGAGCCGACTGTCCCAGGGTCTGGCTCCTCATTCGGACCAGGTTGTTCACCTCCCCTCCTCCTCCTCCTCCTGCTGCTCCTCCTCCTGCCGCTGCAGAGGCCCCGCCCACAGCCCCGAGCGCCGTGAAGGCTCCTGAGGGCCCCGGCCAAGCCAGCTGACTCACCCCGGCATGCAGACTGCTGGAGAGAGGCAGCAGCTGCTTACCTGTGGAGAGGGGGAGGGAGGGAGGAGGGGGGGGGGGTCTGATCTGTGAACTCCCTCTGTCTTACATGCTCTTATTTTGAAACTGTGAGTCACAATATGGAGATCTGACCAGTGTGTGTGTGTGTGTGTGTGTGTGTGTTACCGGTCATGGCCATGCTGCTGCGTCGGGCCCGGCTCTCGTCCTGACTGAGCTGTCGGTGCAGTTTGGATTTTGTAGCAGCGGTTGCCGCGGGCGACAGGTCGGGATTACTCAGCTTCCTGAAGAGGAGAGGAGGTGGAGCTGCGAACTCCCTCTGCACAAGAGAAGAAGAAGAGCCGTTAGACTTCGCTCAGGTGTGATGCTTAAAATCACAGAAGATGCCAGAGGTCAGAGGTCACAGCTGACGTGCAGTTGAACAGGTGTACCTAATAAAGTGAGCGGTGTGTTTATACAGCCAGAGCTCAGACAGTCCCAGGTTACATCCTGGTTACCCACGCTCCTATACAACTGTCCGAGTGTATGTCACCTGCTCGTTGACCTCTGACCTTTGACCAGGCTCAAACCAGTTCATTGCTGTGACCCAGGAATAACAATGAGGTCAGAGTTCAGAAGAGACCTGGACAGGTTCACGGTTATTGATCTGGTGTCAGGCTGTTTGTGTCTCTGCCCTGTGTCTGGTCTGAAAGGTGCCGCTGAATGAAATCTATCATCAATACTGTTATTATTGTGATTGAACAGAGACACTGTGTCGGCAAACTGATTATTGATCAGCTCACTGAGTGACACCTTCAGGTGTCAACCAGGTCAGTGACACGTTCACAGTCTGACGTACAGATGTGAACCTGCAGTGTGAGAGCGGAGTCTGACACGACGCTGACACACACACACACACACTTTCACAGTTTCACAAAGTTCAGCTCCTCTGGACTTCCTTGATGTTCAGGAGTTTTCCAAAGACACACTCCAGTGAAAATACAGCACACACACACACACACACACACACACACACACACACACAGTGGTCTGGGTGTGGGGGATTCTGGTTTGAACGATTTTGGAAACAGCTGCCATTGCCATGGAAACACTGAGGCCTGCCTGGGCTCGTATCCTCTGCTGCCGATGGACCAACGTTTGACGAGAGTTTTCCAGAAACACTGATCGTCTCCACACACACACTCACACACTCACACACACACAGATGGTTTCTGTTAGTCTGGGCCAGTAAAACCAGAACCAGCAGCTTCTCTGCACTAAAACACAGTGATCAACACCTGTAGGTGTGAAACCTGCAGACACCAACTCAGGGCTGAGTGAACTCTGCAGACTCATCACACCAACATCTGGAGCTTCACATCATCCTCATCATCCTCATCCTCCTCACCATCATCAGCATCCTCATCCTCCTGCTCCTGCTCAGACCTGGTTTCTCAGAG
This sequence comes from Caranx ignobilis, assembly GCA_021432705.1. Classification (NCBI taxonomy): domain Eukaryota; kingdom Metazoa; phylum Chordata; class Actinopteri; order Carangiformes; family Carangidae; genus Caranx; species Caranx ignobilis. The sequence goes on from MU270014.1 coordinate 1,235,903, forward strand.
GTGTGAGATACAACAGAGGAAAAGTGCAGTGACTCACCTGTGTGTGTTTACATCACACACTGACACTGAAGCCTGAAGGTAAGAACACAGCATGAACACATGAAGATGAGATGATGAAATACAACGAGGTGAAAACGTAGAAGCAGCAGGACCAGGAAGTGTTCAGCTACAACATCAATTATGGGATGTCTCTGTGTCACCCTGAGTAAAGCTCAGTGTGACACGGCTGCTGCAGTTCTGTGTTGAGCCAGCAGGGGGCAGACTGGCAACAGTGGGCTGATCTGAGCCTCCTGTACAGGCTGGAGATGAAATGTACTAACATGGAAGAGCCAGGGGCCCTGTGTGTGTGAGTGTGTGTGAGTGTGTGTGTGTGTGAGTGGGATGTATCACAGCTGTCACCATGGCAACACACTGTCCACAGGCGCGTTTTACAAGACAGCAGTTGTCAACACAACTGGAAGCAGTGACATGCAGAAATAAACACACACACACACACAGTAACCCAGACGACTGTAGGGTGTGTGTGTGTGTGTGTGTCTATCAACACAACAGGAAGTGTTTAGGGGGGGCACAATAAAGCGAGGGACCAGCCTTAGCATTAGCCTTTAGCCTGGTCCCTCACTGTACTGTTTGTTTTAGTCTGAGTGTGTAGCACGTCGGTGTGTTTGTGTGTTTTCTGAGGCGTCGGTGATTTGACCTTCAGGGCCACCGTAGAAAGTAGAAGATGTTTGTAAACAGTGAAACCAAAGGGATTAAAACAACAGAAGGATCCACCAACACATGACTAATGGACACAACGTCCTATAAACAACTCCATGTCTCTGAGACTCAGAGGGAAGTAAAACCAGGTTTTCAACATCTCCTTCTCCTTTCCACGTCCCCCCCCCCCCCCACCCCCCACCACCACCACCACCACCACACCCCAGCTCCACCAGCTCCCCCACAGTCTGTCAGGCCTGTCGGCACGTGCAGCTGATCCCAGGGCTGGATGCTGAGGTTCACTCTGCACCACAGACACAAAGGGAGACAAAGAGGACAGGGACAAAGAGGACAGGGACAACAGGACACCGAGCCGCTGGCTGCTGAAACCAGTTGAATCCTGCTGCGGAGACAGGAAGTGGACGCGCAGATCTGCTCGTCAGCAGCTCGACTCCAGCCCACACAGCGAGAAAAGAGCCTCCGTCAATCTGCTAGATTGTTTTTCTGGCAGCAGCATCAGGCCTGACGTCCAAAAAGGTGATTTAAAAACTGTCCTGGCTCAGAGTGTGATGACGGAGCGGACGGCCCAGGATTTACAGAGAGTAAATGTTAATGCAGAGGAGGTGACGGCCGGGAGGGAGGCGGAGCGGAGGCAGGAGGCAGCCACATGTGGGGCTGATGGTGGCTGTGCAGGCCAACAGCGTCTCTGCAGACACAGAGGACCGGCTCAGCGCTCGGCACGTCTTCCTCTGTGTTGCGTTTGCCTCGTCATGTGGAGCTGCAAACAGCCGGTTCACTGGAAACCAGGAGGACAGAGCCCCGTGAGCCAGGCTGGAAACAAACCCTCAGACTGACCGTCATTACTGAGACGTGAGACGAGTGGACGGCTCAGTCTGAAGGTGTCCTGCCACTGTTCAGTACGTCTGGACACACACTGACTTCACACCTTGTTCCCTGTCTAACAGCTCCACACACCACAACACACAAGCAAAGACACACATGAGCTCCCAACACAACAGGAAGTGTTTCTGGGGACATAATAAAGCGAGGGACCAAGGCGGGGACACGGACGAGCCGTCACACCTGCCCAGACGAAGCGGACCGTCCCAGGCACGGAGAAGCCTGTTGCTGTCTGGACCTGCTGCTTCTGCTGCTCTGTGGCCTCCAGTTACTGTCAGCACTCACAGCACAGCCTGTACCTGCCAACTGCCCCCCCCCACCCCCACCCCCACCCCCCAGCCCTGCCCTGAGGAGCTGTCACACACACACACACACACACACAACCTGAACACTGACTAATGGTTAAGTAAAGATGCTGGCAGGACGCTGTGAGCTCATAGTGGAGGGGGCATGTCTGCAGAGGGTGGGGCCAACCTCACGCTGCTGAGTTCGCACCACAGGAAGTCAGGACACACGTCCAAAGAAGAAAACACTTACACTGTGTGTGTATTTGTTTGTGTGTCTGAAAGGGGCGGGGCTAGTGGTGAAACCCACCTGACACAGGTACAGGAAACCGGCTCGTAGTGGAGCGTCTCGTTTCTAAACCGCCTTCGTCTTAATCTCAACGCTCTGGTAATTGACCGATGGTGTGACATCATCACGAGGTCACATGGCGTTCAGACAGCCAGTAATGTCACATGACAGGTAGCTTAACAATGACGTAACTTCTTCACTCAGTCACATGGGTTCATCCGACCAATCACAGGGGCACATGACATCCAGCCGACCAACGGTGTAACTTCACAGTCTGTGGCATTAAAGGGCTCAACTCTGCTAATGTACATGTACTGTATATGTATATACTTATACACACATATATGTACATGTACACACATATATGTGTGTACTTGTACACATGAGCACACTTCTTATTTAGTCTGTGGCTGTTTTCACCAATTATCAATATTATTATTGGGATTATTAATGTTACCAATCAATAAAACACAGAGGCACAGAGGCAGTCTGAACCCTGAGTGTGTGTGTCACTGTGTGTGTGTCAGTGTGTGTTGTGTGTGTCAGTGTGTGTGTGTGTGTGTGTGTGTGTGTATCTGGCGGTGAACAGGTTAACCCTCTGACAGACCTCAGCCTGTTACATCATGAGATTAATCACATGTGTGTCGGAGCAGGGTTACATTGCATCATACCTGCTTCCTGTCTGTAGGCTGCAGTGCTGCGTCAGAGCTGTGTGTGTGTGTGTGTGTGTGTGGTGTGTGTGTGAGAATATATGGCTCTTAATAAGGGCTGATACATGTGCTGATGTGTTCCAGCTGTGCTCGAGCTGAAACACAGAGAGAGAGAGAGAGAGGAGTGGTCTGACAGATGGAGGTGAACGTAGGGAGGAGTGTGAAGTTTGGTTTGTGGGAAACTGTTTGTCCAAAGACAAAGACGCAAAGTAAAAGAAAAAGAGCCAAAGAAGAAGAAAGAAGCGGCGTCTCTGCGGCGACAGCCCGGAGGACGGGACGACTTCCTGCGGCTGTAACCAGACGGCTGAGCGCGGCCGCGGCTTTGACCGGACTCTCATCTGATTGAATCATTAAACCTCATCCAGACGGCAGGATGAGAGAAGCTGAGGGACGCTACAGCACGTTTCCTTTGTGTGCGTGTGTTTCCATGACACGACCGCACGTCACGTTCAAGTGCTTCTGAAGAAAACTGCTGCTAAATGCACTTGGCTCCTGCAGCAGCAGCTTTACACCAGTGTAGACACCCAGCTGTTCTTAATGACACTTCAAGTGGGGTGCACCTCCCTGCACCTCCCTGCACCTCCCTCCACTGTCCTGCACCTCCCTGCACCTCCCTGCACTGTCCTGCACCTCCCTGCACCTCCCTGCAAGTTCAGAGTGTTTCCACACCTGACAGTCTGAACCCAGGGTCCAGGTGTCTCTGCTCCATCGTCTCCATCTGATCCGGTTGGTTCTGGTTGATGACATGTTGGCGTCCTGTCCTCATCACCTCCGTGTGCTGCGTCTCCCTAAGTAGCGATGTATGAAGATGGATGAAGGATGATGACTCTCCTGTGATGTCACTGCTACCAGCAGCATCAGGTCCAACATGGAGCCTGGTTCAGATCCAGACGAACGTCCTCGTCACGTGGAGGCTTCATCGTCTCCGGCAGGAAAGGAGGAGACGCCTGAAGCTCTGCTGTGAGCCCTGGCTCCACGTCAGAGAGAGTGTGGACGCTAACGTGTGGAGGAGGCCGACCACCGCTACTTCCTGTTAAAGCTACCAAAGTCTGGACCGTGGTTTAGTTTGGTCTGGACTGAGACCGCCTCTTTTGGTCGGAGCAGATTTCAGGTCTTTGGTCCAGACCATGGTCCAGGGAGCCTCCACACCTGTAGCTTCGGTCCAGGGAGCCTCCACACCTGTAGCTTCGGTCCAGGGAGCTTCCACACCTGTAGCTTTGGTCCAGGGAGCTTCCACACCTGTAGCTTTGGTCCAGACCGGGCTCGGTGTGAAAGCTGTGCTCGGTGCAGCTCTTCCAGAACCAAGTGGTCCAGGACTCAGATGATGGATCAGAGATCAGACTGATCTGGATCTGGATCCAGAACCTGAGGCAAAGTTTGTGGTTTTTCTGTGTTTGTGTTTGTTCCTGGCTTTTCACAGTTAATCAGTAACAGCAACCTACCTCCCCCTCCTCCCCCTCCTCCTCCTCCTCTCCTCCCCCCTCCCCCTCCATCTGACCACATCTTAACCACTGCAAACTGAGGGCGGAGCCTCCACTCCCTCACCTCAGGCAGCAGGAGCGTCACCTTCCTCACCTTAGAGTCGGGCAGCGAGGACGGAGAACAGCCTGACCATTCATTCATTCATTCATTCACTCATCGGACGCTGGCTGAGTGTCGGCCTAATGTGAACTCCACAGGTCACGACCTCTGACAAGCCCTGAGTGTCCTCAGAGCGACAAGGGGAAACTCTCCTGCCGTGATCCTGCCACGTATTAAAACCCACAGCAGCTCAGAAGCTGCAGCTCCGTCTCCTCCTGCAGACAAAACAGTCTCCACTGTAACACGTCCTGATTCAGCGCGGTCTACAACACTAAAACATCTCTGTGTTGAGCCCACACCCACCACCGCCATCCCCGTCCCCATGGTAACAGTGATAAACACCACAGAGGTCATTAAGTGCGAGACGAGTTCAGTGATTCATCGTTCTCTTGTGTAGAAACGAGCTTGAAACGTGTCCAAACAAATTTCTAACAGAGACAGAAGACACGCTCTGTTCCAGCTGTCAGGTGAACGACACCAGGACCAGGACCAGGACCAGGACCTGGACCAGGACCTGGACCTGGACCAGGACCAGGCAGACGCTCTGTGAGCACAGAGCAGCATGACATCAGTCTGTTCTCATCAGCTGAGGGTTAAAATCCAGTGTTTTGTGTTTCCACTGGGAAAAGAACAGAGTCGGATCTGAATCTCTGCAGAGCTGCACAACGTCACTTATTTTGTATGTTGGCTTCCAACAACAGGAGCAGAAGACGATGACCGTGTGTCTGGATGTCATCATGTCTGCAGAGGCCGAGCACCTGGTCACAGAGCAGGTATGAGACGTGTTCACGTGTCTGAACCACTGACACGACTCTGTGTGTTTCAGTGTGAATGAGAGATGATGCTCTGAGGACAGACAGGTGTCACAGAGCCCGTCATGAGTTCACCTGAGCTGCTTCACCTGGCCTCTCTCTCTCTCTGTGTTTCCTCTGTGACTCTGTGACTCTGCCTTGTTGAGCACTTTGTTTGTTCTATAAATAAAGATCATTATTATTATTAATCCATGAGCTCAGCTCTGACAGAGATCATCATGGCTTCCTGCAGCTGATGTTGAGTCTGTATCAACATCAATGTTGATGTGCTGAGGAAGCTCCACCACCTCCTGCTGCTCTGACACACACACACACACACACACACACTCTCGAGTGAGTGAAATATCAACCACAGAGCAGAGATACGCCCACAGCAGGGCGAGGCCCACACTGATAAGAGACCTTCTGAGGGAACGAAGCCGCCGCCGCCGCTGCAGGGTCAACATGAGGTCACATGTGTGATCAGGGTGAGGGAGGAAGAGGAAGAGAAAAGAGGCTGTTCTGATAGTGAACGAGTCATTGATTATTGAAAGGACTGATCAGATAATAACTCATACAGTTCCAGGCGTGTGCTAACTCACTGCTGTTGTCGTTGTTAGAGACGCCGCTGCGGTTTAGGCCACGACTGACACAACAGAGAAACAAAGACGTGATCATACAGAGCGCCGACAGGAAAAGAAGCTGCAACGAAACGACGCTCTCTGCAGAGACGGGTGAAAAGCCAGAGGTCCCACTCTGCACCAGTCAATGTTGTCCCAGCTCCACAGGGAGGAGAACACACGGCGTAACTGACTGTCATCGACAAGGTCGCCGCCGGCGCAGGCTGCTGCTCGTCAGCTGTGTTCACTTTCCACTGCTGCTGCTTCTCTGAGGCTTTTACTGCGACCATCATCGTTATTTCCTGCTTCTCCTTTTTAACCACAAACCGGCGCCAGACGCAGACCCGGCAGCGTGACGCGCTCCTGCAGCTGCTCCTCGTGCTGGACTCCATCTGATCGTTGAGCTGAAGGACAGATGACAGAAGAACGTGCCCTCTGTTGATCCGCACGCTTCCAGCCTCCGAAGGCTCAACCAATCACGGCTGCACTGTTTCCACATTTCAAAATAAAAGCTTCCAGTCGTGTCTTCAAGTTTATTAGCTACTGCAGCGTTAACCCTTTCAACCTTGTGTACTCACAGGCTTCACACACACACACACACACACACACACGCCACATGTATGAAACACATCAAGCTACAGCTCTTAGCTAGGGGGGAGTATTTTCAGAGTGGGTGGGGCTGCTTGGAAATGCCTTCAGCCTGAAATGTCAGAGGTGTGATATATGTAGTGACAGATCATGGAGGAAGACGAGTGTGAGCAGGTTTCTGACGTGAGGTGAGTCTCTGCAGGTGAATGAATGTGCTGCACCTGAACCTGTGTCTTCAGGCTGAACGTCTGGGAGCAGCTGCAGGTCTGACCCCGCTCTAAACGAACAGCTCCTTCCTGCCGCGCCACACTTTACGAACCCGGCCGTCAGGGCCGTTAGCCGTCAGCGTTCACATCAACATGGCGCCCACCAAAGAGCAGCCATCGTTCAATTTGTCTGTCGTTTCGATTTTAAATCTAATGTTGATTTTCCACCAAAACAAACAACAAAAGCACAGCTCTGAGTGAGCCAGGCTGACCTGGAGCTCCACCCATCAGCATCCACCCACTGTCTACACTGATAATCCATGCAGGGTCACAGGGGCGGAGCCCGGTGAGGGCGGGGTTCACCTGGTCACGGGTCACGTCCCCAGTCGACCTACTGTGTGTGTGTTTGAAGCTGAGAGCCCAGACAGAACAGACACAAGGAGAACACGCACGTTCCACCCAGGAATCAAACCTAGAGCCGAGACCACCAACCACTGCGCCACCGTGCCGCCGCAGCCGGGACATGTGACCTGAAACAAACCCCCCTGGATGTCGCCTGATGATGACACAGCTCTGTTTTGACGGGACGGAAAATATTCTCAGTGACACAGACATAACATGTGACTCATGTAGGATTATTATGGTATGGAAGTGTGTTGTGAGCACACGACTGTACCTCACACCACCCACACGTCCGACCGGCCCCCCCAGGCTAACGTTAGCTCCAGCTGCATCACTGAGTCACTGTGAGTCAGATCTGCTGGAAACCAGAACAGGAAGCTGGAAGCAAACACAACAACATGAGCCGTGTGCGTGCGCCGCACCAGTGACACGGCACGAGTGGCAGCGGAGGCCCGGAGCCGCAGGAGGAGGAGGAGGAGGAGGAGGAGCAGGAAGCTGAGACGGAGACGAGTGGCAGCGGAGGCCCGGAGCCGCAGGAGGAGGAGGAGGAGCAGGAAGCTGAGACGGAGACGAGTGGCAGCGGAGGCCCGGAGCCGCAGGAGGAGGAGGAGGAGGAGCAGGAAGCTGAGACGGAGACTCCACCAAACTTCAGCTCCGGCACAAATAAAGACAAACAACACAAGACACAGCGGGTCACCTCCCGCCTGTCTCCTCTAATGCCCCTGCTCCCCTCCCCTCGCTGTGTGAGGTGACCTTCACCAGTCCCGCTGGGGGCAACAGGGGGTAAATAAACCCCCCCACCACCACCACCGAGCTGCAGCCCAGATAACAAGGCGGTTGCTGTGGATCGCTTCATTAAAAGAGGAAGAGAAAGAAGGTTTGAAGCAGCTGCTGAGCTCTCTGCTCACATCCAGAAATGTCACCCCCCCCTCCACCTCCTCCCCCCCCTCCCCCTCCTCCTGTCGGTGCCAGGACACAGTGAAGGTTGGATTTTTCCTTTTCTGTCCTGAAACAAACGAGCGTTGTTGTGAGCAGGAGGAAAGAAACGAGGAAGTCCAGAGCTGCTGGATCCGTCCTCTCAGTTTTCACACATCAGTTCGTCTCAGGAATTTTTCTTTCCTTTTTTTTTTTTCTGGTTTTGTCCAACAAACGTTTAGAAACATTTGACTCGCTGTCACAGAAAGCAAACTGAACAGGAGGAGACTGCTCATCATGTCGAAGCTGGAACATCTGGACTCTGGCCACAGACAAGAAGTGGATGAATAAACAGCAAGGAAACACTGCAGCCTCCCTGAAGAAGTGATGGGGAGAACACACACACACACACACACACACACACACACACACACACACACACACACACACGTCAAACGTCTTCTCGTGTCACAGAGACAAACTCATTGCAGAAGAACACTGTCCACAGAGGGACGGACACGGTGACCCAGGACACCTCAGAGAGGACGTCAGCTCTTTCACACACATCTGGATGTTTCCTGTAGTTCAGACAACATCAAAAATTGTTGCACCTCCTCTAAAGGTGTAACACGCCACACACGCCACGCCCACCTCACGCCACGCCCACCTCACGTCACGCCACGAAACAGCAACACAGCAGCAACGTCTCGACAGAGCAGGAGTGAAGCTCCTGTTAACAACAGTATGCAAAGATGGACGCCACCACCATGTGACTCCGCCCACAGGTTCCTGAGCTGCTCCGCCGTCACCATCTTGGCAGCATCTGGCCTGTCTGTCACTCCCAGAGGCCACGCCCCCTCAGCTCTTCCTCTTTAATGCAATGTGAACAGGTGAGTTCAGTGAACAGGCGTCATGACGGAGGGAAGCTGATTTCTGTTGTTGGAAATTTTAACATGAGACTCACCCTCCTCCCTCCCCCCTCCTCCCTCCTCCCCTCCCTCCCTCCCCTCCCCTCCTCCTCCCCCCCCCCTCCTCCATCTTGTTCAGAGACTTTAGAGGTGCTGGTAACCTGGACTGTCCCCGCCCGCCTGCGCTGCTATCTGCTGAACTGCACGCTGCGTCCTATTCATGATGTCACTCGTCTGCCCAGGACTTCAAAGACACACAGCTGGGGGGCCAGCGGCGGCGCCTCCTCGGCCCCCAGGGTCCATCCTTGTCAAAGCTCAGTGCCGCAGATAAAAGGAGATTTGAGAGGAAGCGGCGGCGGCGGCGACGGTGCTGAGGCGCGTGGTTTATAGTTTATTTAGTTACAGTGATGCTGCTGAAGCTACACAGACTTCACTCTACAGTGTGTGTGTGTGTGTGTGTGTGTGTGTGTGTGTGTTGTGATTTTCCTGTCCGTCTTCCTTCGTCTCAGTCGCAGCAGAGATCAAACCATCGTCTTCATTTGACGCTGCCTGCTTGTTGTCTCCGGTCACACTGAACATCTGGGCGTCTCCAGCTGTGCTGACTGTGTGTGTGTGTGTGTGTGTGTGTGTGTGTGAGAGCCTGATACTGAACTGTTGTGTTTCCATGTGTGTGTCCGTGCACTGAAACAACACATGCAGACTGGCATGAGTCCATCCACAGAGCAGCATCTGAACAGTGAGCGAGTGCATTAAAGTGCATGTGTTCCTTAAACAGGTGGCATGAGACAAACAGAGAGAGAACTGCATCACGTACGTCTCTGTCTCTGTCTCTCTGTCTGTCTGTGTCTCTGTCTCTGTCTCTGTCTCTCTGTCTGTGTTTGTGAGGATTCAAAGGGAGTGAACTGCTTCAGTCTGATGCCGATCATCACTGTGGTCAAGTGTCATGTCTTCTCTCTGCTCCACAGGCTCCACACAGACAGACTGTGATCGTCCTCCTGCTTGTATCCTGGAGGTGTTTCCCTGGCAGCCTCCAACCCGTGCAGCCGCTCGCCACCTGACCCCGACCGCTAACCTGAAACGAAAACCCGGCGACGCCTACGCGATGAGATTGATGAAGCGTCTCCACATGTTTGAATCATCATCGTCAGACACTTATGCAACAGGTTCTGGTCCTGGTCCTGGTCCTGGTCCTGGTTCTTGACTCACGCTCCTCACAGGAACAACAGCCCAGAGCTCTCATGAAGGCGGCGCTCCGGCCGTCTGCTGGGACGTCATCCATCTTCATAATTGTCTGTGAAGGCGAGCCGCTCCTTCCCCAGAGCCGCTCTCTGCCTCTCTCCCAGGCTACGTAACACAGAGCTAGCATGCTACATGATGACTCCCCTGGGGGGCCCGCCGTGCCGCCTGCCAGGATAAATGTGTGGTTTGGCCACTGGGTTAGAGCGGTTAACCAAGCACGCTCTGTTTTCACTCTTGGCCCGGGCGTCTGTCAAAGGCACCGAGCGCGCCGACCAACGGAGAGCTTTCACACGTCTCCATCTTGGTCCTGAAGCGACTTGACCCTCGACCTTCCACCCACTGGGGTCACTGGTGGACGGACAGGAAGCAGCAGACACTTGTTGACTGATCTGTGTCGTCATCAAATAAACAAACTGATGCGTAAAGTCAGTTTCACCTTTGAATTCTCCTGCGTTCACCTGCGTTTCAGAATAACGTGTGGTGACCTCCTGCATTTTGTCTCCATGTGAATAAATCCCCTAAAACTCATCCAAACACACAATGAACAGGTTCGGCCTGATTTACAGGGACGTTCGTTATGAGTCACAGAGCTGCACTGTTTCCAGCTACCATTACAAACACTGCTGCACTTCACTGACATGTTCTCTCTTGAACGCACACAGTGTTTTTGTTGTTTTGTTATTGGGGCTCTGACCTTCATGCATCATGGTGTTGCACCAAATCCGCTGCAGAACTCGGCCCCATTTTGTCCTGTTTGTCCTGTTTGTCCTGTTTGTCCTGTCCTGAGTGAAGAGACTGGGTCTGACGCGTCCCCTCCAACAGGATGTGATGATACTGTTGAAGAGGAAACAGTCCTGGAGAAACATCAACCACTGCATGAATAATTCAACAGGTGCTGTGAATGTGAAGAGTCACCTGCAGACAAAGCGCAGGGAGCAGCCCTCAGCTCCGGTCTGAGGAGAAACGCAGGAGGTCGTCCATGAACAGCTGAAACCTGACTCTGATGTCGTGTTATTAAAACCAGTGCAGGCCTGAGCCAGGACCTTACAACCACACACACCACACACACACACACACACAGGTTTGGCTGCAGGTGATGGGCTGGTCCAAACAGCTCCAGTGTGACGCAGGATACACAGATGGAAAAACAGACTGAGAGGAGAGAGGAGGAGAAGGGATGATGGAGGAGGAGGAGGAGGAGGAGGAGGAGGAGGAGGAGGTGAGCCAACTAAACGATGAAGACCTGAGCCAGAACACAAACACAGAGGCTATTAGCATGAAGTGTAACAGTGTCAGCAGAAAGTGTAGAGCTGGAAACACACACACACACACACACACACACACACACACACACACACACACACACACACACACACACACACACACACACACACACTATGAGCACATGGTGCAGCTGTAATGAAGGTTTAATAAAAAGTGTGATGATCCCTGAGGGGACGTTCATAATGCAGCAGTAATGAAGCTGCAGCAACATGTTCGTGTTCAGAGACGTTCGCAGCTGGAGACGCTGCTCGTTGTCGTTGTTGTGGTTGTTGTTGTGGTTGTTGTTGTTGTTGTTGTGGTTGTTGTCATTGTTGTTGTTGTTGTTGTTGTTGTGGTTGTTGTTGTTGTTGTTGTTGTTGTTGTTGTTGTTGTTGTTGTTGTTTATCTCAGTCTCTAATGCTGCTTTAAACATATGATATAATGTCATATTTCTGCCTCTGCTAGAAACCTTTGTGCAGGTCACCTGATCATTTCTTAAAGTATGTCTTATTTGTTATAGCAACACCTGAAGTTACCGTGGCAACCTCTGAGCCTCAGAGCCACAGCTGACACACATTCATTAACCAGGGACTCCTCTGACGTCTCTGCAGTTTATCAGCGACTTCACTGTGATGTCTGAGCCCCGTCTCCCATACATTTATATTACATATCTATATCACACACACACACACACACACACACACACACAGACACACACACACACACACACACTGTGCCTCCTCTATCGTCTTTCATCATCACCACTGAACACTCTCAGTGAGTCTTCATCACGTCTCCTGATCCCAAACTCACTCTTTTTGCATCTGCTGCTGCAAGGACGGAAACACAGAGCGCGCACACACACACACACACACACACACACACACACACACACACACACAGGAAGGTATTGTCACTACATGTCTGCAGTATAATCCCACCTGAGCAGCAGCAGCTCTGCCAAACCCACCACCTGAGCCTGAGAGCGACCTCCAAAAGTGTGTGTGGGTGTGTATGAACCCATTGTTTCATGTGAGTGCTTGTACATGCCACTGTGTGTGTGTGTGTGTGTGTGTGTGTGTGTGTGTGTGTGTGTGTGTGTGCACCAGTTTTTCAGCTCTGACTAATCTTCCTGAAACCAGCCGAGTCACTGAGCCTGTGAAGCCGCCCGTCACTGACCCCCAACAGAAAGTGAAATAGAAAATAAAGCCAGCGTGTGATAGAGACCGTCGTGTGCTCGCAGCTCCCTCAGACCCTCTGATGTCACCGCGCCTTTATGACATCACTCCAGTTAAAAAAAAAAAAAAAAAAAGCCAATAAAACAATATGCATTGTAC